>VDFB02290854.1:0-48470 GCA_007258455.2 Sequoia sempervirens
GGAGGGTAGAACTGTCATGTCCCCGCCCTTCACTAGTTCCTACTTCAAATCTTGGTGGGCGAATGGTGTTTGTTAACACCAAAATAATTATATTTAAATAATAAAATAATAATATATTTAGATTTAAATCAATATAGGTCTTATCTGAGCCAATTATTTGGGTCGACTACTTGTTGATATTTACATGAGTTCTTTGACATCATGGATTTGAGAAGTTGTCTAGATCTTGTGGAGGCGTCAATCTCTACGGATTAGCAACTTAGGTGGGACAAAAGCCTCACTTGGCTTCTGTGATTCCTTTCTATTCCAACTACTATTGTTTGTTGATCCTTATTTCTTTGCTCAGATCACTTGGTACGGGAGGTAGCGACAAGGTGTGGGATGATCACATGATAGGTGGTAGCAGAGCCCTTGGCTTGTGCTAATCAAGAGCATATAGGAGTCCTTTAGATAGAAACGTGAACATCTAGTCATCGCATTCGAAAAGGGAGCAATCGACAATAGAAGATCAAGGATCCTGCATGTGGAAGGCGCCACTACAAGGGCGCCTGTTGTCGACTCAGATCGCTTGAGTTCATCTGACCTGGGCACTCTATTATGCTATCATTGCATATATTGGGTCGCGTCCTACAATTGGCAGCAAATTCGTAGACAAACCCTTACTTGGCTGGGCATATATTGCACACCTTTGAAGCCAGCGGCTAATGTAATTTGCCTTGTATAAGGGAGACGAGGCATCATTGATTTGGGCTGACAATCAAGATTATTACTATATTTGTGTGCGGTTCTTATCCCGATTACTTACATTTATTCTAGTGAGCATCATTTTGTCATTTGTATCTTGTAGCTACAACTGACACATCCATGCGAATAAATTCAATGATTGATTTCTATCTTGTTCTGTGTCGTCTGATTTATAATTGTAGTCACTATGGACAGTTTTGAGTAGAAGTTTATGCATGGATATCAGTTCTGAATGCATGTGATCCATTGTGCCTTATAAATCAATCTGGATTAGATATTTCACATTGGTATCCGCGCATTCTATACTAGTGTTGTTGTTATGCGTATATCTATGTTGGGCATTTTACAATCATTGAATAATTGTCAAAAATGAAAAAATATAGTTGGGGATATTATAATTGTATTAGTGTTGTGATATTGCCAACTTGTAGAGAAAGCTAGTAATTTGACGCAGAGTATATCACATGCGCGATAGTGATAAAGAATTCAAAGCCGATGATAGTTAACAAATATGATGGCCCATTGGTTTAGAGTCTAGACAATGTAGAACTAGAGTATCCCAAGAGTAGCCTAGAATCATATTGGTGAAGGGAGTACTTTAACAAACATGGTTACATAGCTAGACCCTTTCAACCTACTTTCATACAAAGTGAAGAAGGACCACTTGTGTTGCAAGAGTGAAATCCTATTGTAGATGATATTACAACTTGCTACAATGAATATAGATCCCTTGCACTAGAGATTCAAGCAGAAATGTCCCTTACAAACTTTTGTAATTTGAAGATTAGAAATGGGTTGAGAAATGGACAAATGGCAATGACAAATAATTATAACATGGATATACGATATACACTAGAAAAACTAATTCTTCTTACTTTTGATGGATCAAATAAGTGTACAACTCAAGTTTGGATTGAAAGGCTAAACACATACTTGTCACTTAAACCCATGTTTGAAGAAGAAGCCATTAAGTTTGCCACACTTAATCTTGAAGGCATAGCTTTTGACTGGTGGTACCATGGGTTGGTCACCTAGGGTCACAACCTCATCAACACTTATGTTGAGTTTTACAAAACACTGATTGATCTTTTTAGAAAAAGACTTAGAGATCCATTTTAGGGAGTTGGCCCAACTTAGACACTGCAACTTTGTGGAAAACTATGTGGTAGAATTTAAAAAAATTGTTGATGATGGTTCTTGATGTCTGCAAAAGGAGGCTTTTTGTGCCTTTTTATGGAAGGTCTATCTAAACCTCTCAAGGGTTTCGTGAAGGCTTTCAAATCACCTTCTTACAAGAGGCAATTAAGAGGGCTTTGACATTAGAAACTTTGGTGTGTAAGAGCTAATTCTAGTCAAAACCTTGGGTCTTTCAAATAAACCTCTTCAGGAAGAGATCATGTGGTTAGAGAATTTGCCATCCAGAAAGGCATCATCTAGTTAAAGATTTTTCCCTAGAAAGGAGAAAGAAATCAATAATGAATTAAGACAAAAGAAGTTATGTTTCACTTGCAAAGAACCATGGGAATCAGGACTTTGATGTCTTGGTTGAGGCCAAGTGCATTACATTGAGGTGGTTTTAGATGAAAAATTTGTTATTGAGGAGCTTGAATTTGAAGAGGAGCCAAAACTTGAAATTGAGGAGCTTGAATATGAAGTGGAGCCATAACTTGAAGTGCAAGAAGAAGAAGAAATTTCAGTAGGTACTTTTGCCACACTTTTCGATATACCAATGTACAACCCTTTCAAAGTTAGCGAAGTCTTGAATGGGCAAAGAGTGATGGTGCTAGTTGTGTTGGAAATATTGTCATTGATGTCAAAGGTGAAAAAGGTAATGTTATCATTAATGCCCAAAATGAGAAGACAAGATCTTCATTGATGTTAAAGGAGTTACTTGCCCAATGACAACAGTCGCTTATCAGATACTAAATTATCGCCATTTTGTCACTCCCCTATGATAGCCATAACTGATAAATGATGATCTTCAAGTTTAAATTAAAGATTTAAACTTTGTATTAAGGTTTAAGGATTAATTTTGTGGTCGACTCATATTCTCTTTGGCGCCCAAGACATCTCCATATATATATATATATTTATTATCAAGCAAACTGAAAGGAACCAATTATATAATGTGCAGAGAGGAATCAAGAGAGCAGTGATGAATATTAGTAGAAGGAGCAGTAATTGCTGATAAAAGAAGCAACGGTTAATATGTTCGTTAAAAGGCAGCGATAACCTTTGGATAAGTGATGCATGAAGAACAATAACTAAGATCAAGTATGGGTAGCGATCAAGTAAAAATTATAACAGTTTAAATAAAATTAAATATCCTTTGATTCGAACCTCCTAGTGTTGTCACAATTTTTGAGAGAGTTAAAATAAAATCAAGTTTATCAAGTTATGGCCGACTCATTATAAGTGGTAGTGTTGGATTTAAAATGAGTTAAGACAAATTAAATAGTCTTTAAATGAGGCCGACCTCTCTCCATATGGTGGCACTTTCAGTATTGTTTGAAATAAATTAAATTTATTAAAGACAACTGACCTCCCTCATGAAGCAACACATCCCTTATGATGAGGTACGTTGAAAGGTATATATAAGAGGTTTGAAGTATTAGAAGGATTTTTTTATTTGAATATAATTATCAGATGTCGAGCTGAAAAAGGAAGATTGAGAGCAACAAAATATGAAGAGCAATTCAGATTTATATTAGATATATGAATAAAAGTGTTAATGTTGTGAAGAAAGCAATACATGATGGATAATTTAAGAGTAGATTTAAAAGTGAGATTAGAGCAGAACTTAAGGCAGAAATACTTGTGGAAGCAGTTAATATTTGTGATCAGAATTGTTAGTGTATACATAGCAATATTCAAGTCAGATCTGTGAAAGAAAAATATACATCATTCAAAGTCATATTTTTGAAAGGAGAACTCAGATTTGTGAAGGAAAGACTTGCATGATTCAAAGTCAGGATTGGATCAGATTTGTGAAAGATAGTGTGGATAGTGATCAGATTTTAAAGAAGGATAATGGTAGAGTGGTAATCAGATTTGCGAGAGGAAGATCCTGTGAAGAAGCATACTATATCAGCCATTGAAGGATAAATAGAGGCCGGAGCCTCTTGTTGGGTTGGAGCTTATTTTGTATGGGGGTTGAAGCCTCCAATAGGTTTGAGCCTATATTTCAGTGAAGTAGAGATTGGAGTCACTAGTAGGTTGGAGCCTACAAGAAGAAGAAAGAAGATAAGCATTATTGTGTCATGGTTTTCTCCTGAAAGGGTTTCCACGTAAATCGTGTGTTCTCATTGTGTACTTAATTGCTAGATCTTGCATATGTGAAGTTGATGTAATTAATTGAATTTGAAAAGTAAAAATTAAAAGATATTGATTCACACCCTCCCCACCTCGCTCCCCCCCCATTTAGTATCACTGTGTGCTCATCAAGTTGATAGTGGGGCAACTCAATTTAATTGATGAAGGATTGGTGGTCAAAAGAGGTCTAGAGAGAAAAGACTTTGGAGGGTTGAAAGTGATGGTTGCAGATGAATTCACCATTCCTGGCATGAAGGAGATTCAATAGTTGAGCATTGCCTTAGGTAGCCATAAGGTGATTGATGATTTTTGTGTTATTGGCATAGGAGATATTGATATAGTATTAGGAGTTCAATATTTACGTTCACTTAGAACTATTAGACATGGAGTTGAAGTTTCATACAAAGGCAAAGAAGGTAGTGAACCACAAAATGCCAAATGGAGCTCCCAAGGTTGTTTTCATAAAAAGAAAATGGAGAACTTTTTTCCAAAGTCAGGTTGCATGGGCAACCCAATGCTTGTTTACAACCGTGACTTTTTCAAATGGTAATAAGTTCTATCATGTTGATATCTAGTCTTTAGGTGGAGCTTCTTGAAGTTGAATACCTAAATCCTTGGCAAGAATAGGTTGGTTATCGATAATCTGGATCTTAGAAGATGTTGAAAAAGGCCCTGGTTCCTCATCAATCACAACATCTCTATTGAAAGTCAAGCGGTCAGTGTCAACATCAATCAACTTGCAGGCCTAATGATTGTCACCGTACCTTGTAAACATCAATTTCTTACTCTTAGTATCTAGTTTGGTTCGTTTTTTTATCTGGAATCCAGACATAGGCATTGGAACCAAAAACCTTAAGATGACTGTATGTTGGTTTCCTCCCAGACCATGCTTCCTCTGGGGTCTAATTTTTCACTACCTATGTGGGAGACCTATTGAGGAAATAAATTGCAGTATATATTGCCTTAGCCCAAAATTTCTTTGGAACATTCTTGTTCTCAATCATACATCAGGCCATATTTGTGATAGTATGGTTTCGTCTCTCAACAACTCCATTCTGTTGTGGAGTGTAGGGTGTGGTAAAATGTCTTTTGATGCTGTGTTTAGCACAAAAGTTGTGGAATTCTTTAGAACATAATTTGCCTCCATTATTAGATCTATGTATGGTTATGGCACAACCAAACTCTTTCTACTAAGGCTCTAACTTTTGAAACCCATTAAACACCTCGGATTTTAAACCTCAAATTTTGATTTTAGAAAATATACCCACATTTTCCTACTAAAATCATCCACAAACAAAAGAAAATACTTGCAGCCAGTGGCTGATGCCATGTTCATTGGTCCACAAAGATTTGCATGAACTAGTTGTAGGACTTTCTTGGCTCTCCAAGTTTGTCCATCATCAAAGGGTGTTCTATGTTGCATCCTAGTTTGGCAAGCCCCACACACACCCTGTATTTGTTGTTGAATGTTTGGAATGCCATTTACCAAGATCTCTCGGGCCAATTGGGAGATGTAGGACAACTTGAGGTGTCCATACCATTGATGCCAAAGAGTAGTAATGGCTGATGCACTCTTGGCTGCCAATACATGTTCCCTAACCTGTCCATTTTCAACTAATCTATATAGTCCATGATCTATACCAAGAACAATAGTCTTCTTGGTATCCTTGTCAATGATATTGCATTTATGTTTGTTGAACATGACATCTAAATTAGGACTATGTCGCATAATTTGACTTACCGAAAGTAGATTGACTTCCATTCCAGTTACGTAGCACATATTGAGAAAAAGTAACTTTTTCCCTCCAGAGGTTTGCTGCACAATCCCTCTGCCTTCAACCGTGTACTTCTCACCACCACAAAGATCATTGAATTAGAGCAAGCGGTGTACTCTGTGAACTAGTCTCGCTTATTGGTGAAGTGACGTGATACTCTTGAACCAATGTACCATGTAGATGACTCTGATTGATCTACTAGTCTTCAAGCCATGAAGGCATAAAATGTTGGTGCCTGGTCTTCTGAATGCTCTACGACATGAGCCTTTTGTTGATTCTTTTGAGGCCTTCCTTGGTTGAATTTTTGTTCAGCCCACCTCTTTCTACAATGCTTCTTCATATGACCCAACTTACCACAATAATGACGTGATGTTTTTAAAATTCTTTGTTGCATCCTCATTGTGACCTTGTCCTTTCTTGTGTGACCATTTGCCTGTGTCTTTGTCGTTGGCTGCAAATGCTTGTTCAACACTTGTTTCACTACTACTACCAAATTGTTTCTTCCATCTGTTTTGCTATAAGAGCTTATTGCATAGCTCTTCAAACTTCAGGTCAACATCCGTAACGGTGATAATGAGTGTTTCAATGAAATGCTCATAAGGACATGGTAAGTTTTTCAATTTGATTACCACCATTTCCTCTTCTTCCATATTTCAACCAATGGCTGACAATTGATCCTTGATGTCCTTGATCTTGAGTGAATGCTCCTGCAAGAACATTTTCTCGTCCATTGTGATCGAGATAAGCATATTCTTTAGAAAGAAGGCCCTACCTTTATTTGAAGTTTTATGAAGGTCGCGCAAAATCTTCCAAATGTCAGCTGAAGTCGTCCCCGTTTGGACTTCAGGAAGCATGGTATCAGTCATTGATAATTTGATCAAGATGATTGATTCTCTATCACCTTCATCAAACTTGTCTTGGTCTTTTTTCACAACCATTGGCCAGGTGGCAGTATCAAGAACGATCTTTTCAAGGCATCAATATCTCGAAGATTGTTAGCATGCGCTTCTTCTAGGTGTTGTAATTCATGCCAGTAAAATGCTGTCTGCCTTCCGACATGATGTTGGGTAATGAAGTCATCCCTCCTGCAATTCAAAATCACGAAAAGCAAAGAAGCTTGCTATTGTTGAAAAGACCATTGAAATTTTTGGGAAAAAAATTGCAAAACTCGAGGAGCAAAGTAAAAAACCACGATTTAAAAAAAATCAGCAAAAAAGAAGTAAAAAAATATGCAAAAAAATCTGTAAAATTCTGAAAAAAATCTACAAAAAATTCACAAACAGCCATGATTTTGTACAAAAATCGCTATAAAAGAGTTGAAAAAATATGCTCTTTCTAAAAAATCATCAAAAAATGGGTCTTAAAACCTTGTGATTTTAATTCTTAAAAAACCCACTTATTTTTTAAAAGATCCATAAAAAAATTACAGAAAATAGACCCACAATTTTTTTTTGAAACTAATTTGTCAAAAACCTTTGTACGAATCCGTACTTCTTTTGGCACGTTCTTCTGTGTCTCTTGTGTGCAATTTGTCACTAGCACAGTCCATAGAATTCACACGCTCACCTATCATGAGAATTTACAAAATCCGAGCTTTGATACCATATTGCAAAAACAACACACAAAAAGTTAACCAAGATTGCATAAAAATCTATTAAGAAATAAGGAGCAAAAGCATCCTATCCGCAAATTATCAAATTATAAAGATAAGGATGACAAATATCTTATCCGCAAAGGATAAGGATAACAACTGATAGGATAAGATAGACAACTCATAAAGTAAAAAGGTAAATCTTATCCATAGAGGATAAGGATGACAGCTCATAGGATAAGATAGACAACTCATAGGATAAGATAGACAACTCATAAAGCAAAACAGTAAATCTTATCCATAGAGGATAAGAATGACAACTCATAGGAAAAATATCTAAAGTCAACATGACTTTATTAAAAAGGATTCCTAAAGTCTATCCTAAAAGCTAATTGACCATTACAATATAAAACATACTTTAATGATTACATTCAGATTTGAATTGAAATACTTATGACAGCATTATTCTACATCAAACACTAAGTTTAAAACCCTCAAAAGGTGATTTCATTCAATTGCAACTGCTAGAAGTGATTACAAATGCTAGAAACAATATAAACAATTTCAAACCCACTCACAAGATGTCAATGATTGAAATGTGTGAAAATGAGAAGGTATGGTATCTTTGAATGCTGGTACAGCTATTATTTGCAAATCAATGTGGCAATGCCGGATCAGGCTTGTACGGTTTTGGCTAGTTTTGGAAATGCAAATCAGTGGCTTGAAAATGACTGAAATAAAGCTACACATCGGCAGTAATTTTTCCAACAAGGTAAATCACCCAATATCATAGGTGGCTAGCTGGTATATGGCTGCAGCTGATCTGGAAGAATGATTTGATGGCTAGAAAAAGGCTGCAACAGCTGGAAAACACAGGAATCAGCAAATAAATGTTGAATTATGACCCAAAATTGCCCAATTCTGATATAATGCCCCTTGTGATGATGGCACACAGCAAAAAGGGGCTGAATCTCTCAGATCACAGCATTAGGTGAAGTTCAATTGCCCTCAAAATGGTACTGAAATGCCCCTGAAAGGCTGGTGCTCCAAAACCAATTAAATAACAGCAGTAATTGATAGGTGATCAGCTCCAAAATAGCAACAAAATGTGTGTGAACCATGAAATTAGTAATAAATGTTGATGGTGACTTGTCGATGTGGTGCTCAAGATTTAGAGGTGAAATGATGGTGAAAAACAATGAATACTTTGGAAATCAGCAATGAAACTTGCCAAAATCATGAACACCAAATTTGCTTGCAAATCGAATTGCACAAATTTGAAAATGCACATGAAAGTCGTCAAATTCAGCTCACATGCAATTCTTGGGGGAAATTGCTTCAAGAGGGATGAGGGTTTTGTCCCCAAATTTGTTGATGAAGTCCAAGAGGGTTTTCATCCTCCAAGATCTTCAAAAATGCCAAAGGGTATTTCGCCCTTGGTTGCAATGATCGAAAATGAATCCAAGCACGACCTTCTAAAGTTCTCCAATTCGGGCCCTTGAATTAAATATCTCTCCAAGAGTATTTGTAAATATTTTTTTATTATTAGTGGTTAAAAACATTTTTTATTTTAATTATAATAATATTATTAAGTTGCTTCTTAAATTGGAATTTATTGGGCCCAACTTAAAATAATATTACTAATTACTTTCCTTGCATTTACCTTTGGCCTAAATGAAATGGGAATAGGCTAGAAATCTTTTCCACGTCTCTACTTCTGAAAAGGAGACATGACCTCCTTGTCTTTTGCATTGTTGGAAGTAATGTCAAGTTGTCAACGATATTATTCACAACTACTACAATTTTTGAAAAGTTGATTTGCAAAATGATGACAAGATGATCCACAATGAATTTAAGCACCCACTTAAGTAGCTTTGTAAATTGAGCCCATTAATATCCAAGAGTATTTTAAAAATATTTTTAATGTCTGTTTAATAATTCTTTTTATTTTTTAATTATAATATTATTATTAATTTGCCCTTAAAATTAGAAATTATCAAGCCCAACTTAAAATAATATTATTAATTATTCCTTTGCTTTATCCTTAGCCTATGGGAAATGGGAATAGGCTAGAGGTTTTCTCCATGTCTCTAATTCCAAAAAGGGGACATGACATGTGGTTGATGTTAATGATATCATGCAGCGTCAGAAGTAACTTCCAGCGATCTTCTTTTGATAATAAATTAAATGATAGCATTATGCTATTTAATTTATTCGAGTTCAAGAGGTGCGATTCTTATGAAGAGACTTCTATTTGTTAAGCAACAAACATTAAATGAAATAACACGTCCCTTGTGTTATGGCCGACCTCCTCTCTTGGCGCGATTGGTTGCATCTATTTGAAAGAAGACATATTATCATCTTTGGCCGACTTGTATTAAATAAGGAGGCGACTCTTCAAGATGTATATATAGGAGTTCGCCTTTTCATTATGATCATCAAGTTTATTAAGTCAAGTTCGATTATCTTCTTCATAGTCTAAGTGCGAATTCTTCAAGGCAGATTTATTCTTGATAGAAGTCTGAGTTCTTCTTCAGCAAATTGTGTTCTCTTAGTGCTGTGTTGCATTATCTATTAGTGCTCATATTTGGGCCTGTATATTGCCCTCTTGTAAGAAGATCATTCTAGTGACAATTCAATATATAAGTGATATATTGTTGCTGGGTTTTTCTCCCTCAAGAGGAGGGTTTTCCTAGGGTATCTACTGTGTTATTGTGTCTGATTTGAATTAATTTCTGTGCATACAATCTGATCATTAAAATTTACATGGTATCAGAGCGGGTTTGAGAGGATCGTGATCAGATTATTGCTAATCAGCATACCCTACTTGTTCATTTGTCTACATTAGCCAAGATGGTGAACGGTTTGAAGATTGAGGATAGACTCGAGGGAGCATCTAACTTCACTTCATGGAGATTTAGGATCATGCTTACATTGCGTGAAAATGACTTGGGTGAGTTCGTGGAGTCTAGCGTCCCTGAACCTGAGGAGGAAGAAGAGAAGTTGCAGTGGGTGAAGAAAGATATTAAAGCAATGAAGATATTGGTTGATTCCGTCAAGGATCATATTGTGCCTATCGTTTCTAAGTTGAAGACAGTGAGAGACATGTTCAAAACATTGGAAGAGATGTACGAAATCAACAATACCAGCCGAGTGCTTGCACTGAAGCAACAACTTCATCATGTGAAGATGTGAAAGGTGAATCATGATTGCATACTTTATGAGGATTGCAGATTTGAGAGATCAGCTCGACAATAGGGCATATGGTTGATGACAAAGACCTGACTATGCTTGCTCTCAATGATCTACCTTTGTCTTGGGAATCTTACATTCAGGGAATCAGTGCAAGATCAAAATTGCCTAAGTTTGATCGCCTAAGATCAGATTGCATTCAAGAGGAATCTAGGTTGTTGGCAAGAGGCGTTGGTCAAAGTTCAAAGAACGAAGACATTCATGTTCTTGCCTCCCATGCTTCAAAGAAGAAAGGAAAAGATGGAAGGAAAGGATTCTTCAAGAGGAATCGGGACAAGGGAAATGATGATGCACCTCCATTCAAGAAGAAGAGGGACATGTCCAAGATTCAATGTTTTAGATGTGATAAGTTTGGGCACTTCGCTAAGTATTGTCCAACTAGACCTAAGCAACAAGTCACCGTTGCGGATGTTGATGATGCTTCTCCGCAAAAGGATTCAAATGAATATTTGTTCTACTCGGAATTGGCAAGCATTGTACCTTCTGACACCAACACTTGGCTGATTGATAGTTGTGCTTCACGACACATCATTGGTTTTAAGGAGCACTTATCAAGTTTGGTGGAAAAGGAGTCTTCTGAACAAGTCATCATTGGAGATGATGCTAGCTACTAGAGTGAAAGGAATTGGGACCTCTACCAGTTCATTTGGATTCCAGCATCACTTGGGTTAGGTAATGTTCTTTTATGTCCAGATCCAGCGCCCGTCTCATTTCCTATTTGAAGATAAAGGATATCAAGTTGCACTTCTCCAAAGGCAAAAAAGAGTTCTAGATAATGGTACAGGAGAACTCTGAAAGCGATGCTCAAGTAATTGGAGTTAGACATGAGAAAGTCTTCTGAGTCTGCACTCGTCCTCTACAAGCTTTCGTTCATGATTCTTCAAGTCTATGTGATCTTTGGCATCAGAGATTGGCTCACCTACACTTCCGAGCCTTACCTATCGTGGAGAAGATGGTGACGGGCCTTCCTAAGTTCAACCAGGAGCACAAAGGTACTTGCAAAGGGGCACAAGCGTGCAGAATATAAAGCCCTTTTCATAGTAGAGAAAATAGATCTAACAAGTGTGTTTTGAACCTTATTCAAATTACGTTTATGTGTACGGACCTAATAATGCGATTTATTAGCCGGTGGATTCTTGTATTATGTTCTTTTTATTGATGATCACTCTAGGAGACTTGGATTTATTTTGAAAACTAAAGAGTGAGGAAGTGTTAGATAGGTTTAAAGAATTTAAAGCCTTGGTAGAAAATCTTTCTGGTAAAAGAATTAAGGTCCTCAGATTTGATAATGGTGGAGAATACACCTCTGGCAGTTTTCAGAATTTTTGTATTGATGCAGGGATTAAGAGGGAGTTATGTGTTCCCTATAATCCTCAACAAAACGGTGTTGCGGAAAGAAAGAATAGAACGATTGTGGAAGTAGTGAAGGCCATGATCCATGATCAAGATTTGCAAGCCTTCTTATGGGCAGAAGCTTCCAGAACGACTGTATATGTACAGAACAAAAGTCCTCATAAGATCTTGGAGAATATGACTTCGGAGGAAGCCTTTACAGGGAAGAAGCCTGAAGTCAGTCATTTGAGGATCTTTGGATGTCTTGTCTATGTTCATGTTCCAAAGGAAAAGAGAACTAAGTTGGAGCCTTCTGGCAAGAAGGGAACATTTGTGGGCTACAATGAAACATCAAAAGCCTACATGATCTACATCCTAGGTCAGAAGTTGATCGAGATCAGTAGAGATGTCACATTTGAGGAAGATGTTGCATTCATAAGATCCAAGGGCACTCACATGGAGATTGATAATGAAGAGTCTCCTGGAATATGGAAGTTGACCATACTCACGAGAGATTAGGAAAGGATAGGCCCCAGAACCAAAGAAGATGATCTGTTGAACCTTGGAACCCTCGCAGTCCCTCTGACATTGTTATTGGGAGGAGAAAAAGAGACCTCCTATAGGCGAGTACTATATACAGAAGTTGAGAAATTTTTGCAGCTCTAGAGGTACACATTAGAAGGAGAAGTAAAAGGCCACAGTTCTCTCCATTTATGTTACTTGTAATGGAATCGATTATAGAATCGAGAGCCTACTGTGTTGAGGAAGCATCTAGTCATCGGTTTTGGAGAGATGCTATAGCTGAGGAAAGAGTATCAATCAATTCTTAAGAATGATATGCAGGACATTGTTCCTAGACGAGAGGAAAATTACGTGGTATCTTTCTAAATGGCTCTTCAAGATCAAACATCTTTGATTAGAGACATTAAATACAAAGAAACAGTTGTGGCTCGTGGGTTTCTCTGAGAGGGAGTTGATTATGAAGAAGCGTTTGCTCTATTGCTCACTACACTTCTGTCAGAACCATCATTGCTATTGCTACATCTAGAGGATGGAAGATTCACCAGATGGATGTGAAGATAGCCTTTCTCAATGGAGTGATTGAGGAAGAGGTTTACATAGAGCAACCTGATGGATTTGAGATTCATGGGAAGAAGTCACATGTTTGCAAGCTGAAGAAGGCCTTGTATGGTCTTAAGCGGCTCCTAAAGCTTAGTATGAAAGAAAGTTGATTGTTACTTATCAAGTTTGGGTTTCTTGAAGAATGATCTTGATTCAAATCTTCAAAGGTAATCCAATGGTGATGCATGTAATTTTGGTTTTATATGTTGTGATCAGTCCTTGGAAGATCCACGGATATTAAGTGTAAGAAGGAGTTGACTTTTGAATTTGGATGAAAGGACCTTGGGCTCATGCATTTACTTCCTTGGCCTAGAAATTATGGCAAAAGCAGGATAGAGATGATTCCTAAGTCAAAGGGAAGTACACCATTGATATACTTAAGAGATTTGGCATGATGGATTACAAATCCATGTCCACACCTATGGAGACCAACTTACATAAGTTGAAGGAGGCTGCAGCTAATTCAACTTGGTGGATCCTACCTTGTACAAACAGCTAATTGGATCCTTGATGTATCTAGTTAACACTAGACCTGACATTTGCTATGCAGTAAGTGCACTTAGCCAGTTTATGTGTGATCCGAGACGGATACATCTTGTTGCAGCTAAACATATTCTGAGATACTTGCCGTTGCAGTTGGATATAGGTTGAAAATTATTCTTGAATGTAGACTTTGGAGTTACATGGTTTACTGATTGATTGGGCAAGTTATTATCTAGGATGGAAGAGCACCTCTGGTTATTTGCTTGATTTGGGATTACTGCTATAATTTCCACAATTTATGAGGAAGCGATCCTCATCTATGTATTGAGTACAATAATTGATATATTGCAGCTTGTGCTTGCTTCGAGGAAGCTGATGTAGCTTATTAAGCTATGCGAGGATTGTTTGGACAATCAATAGACCTACTATTATTCATTGTGATAATGAGGTTTAGTGGCCAAAGCTTTTACTACGTATCAATCCACACTTTCATGTGAGAACCAAGCACTTACGAGATCAAGTACCACTATATATTAGAAGAGATAGATGCTATGAGAGAATTTTGTCTGATTGAGGTACATCTATTTGATGATGAGTAGGCGGCAGATATTCTCACAAAGCCTCTCGGGATAGAGTTTGTGTACTTCGGGGATAAGCGAATTATGAATGGGAGAATCGATAGCCAATTTGAGAAAGTCTCGATTATCGATTGAGCCAGCATATTTAATGAGTTCTTCTTTGTGAGAGGGTTACAGGGGTGGAAATCCCTTGTTAATGCATTTTCCTCTGAGACGGAGGAATTTTAGGTGCAAGCCCTTGTTAATGCATTTTCCTCTGAGACAGAGGAATTTGAGGTGAAAGCCCTTGTTTCCACCCTCTGAGCTGAGTCATGGTGGATGTCATGTGTGTGACTCCATGACATATTTTGTACTTGTGTTTCACCCTCTGGGAGAGTCATGGTGAAAGTCACGTTGAGGTGACAACAGTGATGAACACTTGTATTTACCATAGTATGGTTGTAGCCATTATGGTTGATATTGTGTTGAGGCGATATCTAATATCACGATGAGGTGATATTCTTCTTTTCACATTTGGTTGTAGCCAATGTGATGGACATTACGTTGAGGTGATATGTCCTATGTAGCTGGAAGTCTACTCCCTAGCTGAGAGGGAGTGTTAATGATATCATGCAGCGTCAAAAGTAACTTCCAGCGATCTTCTTTTGATAATAAATTAAATGATAGCATTATGCTATTTAATTTATTCGAGTTCAAGAGGTGCGATTCTTATGAAGAGACTTCTATTTGTTAAGCAACAAACATGAAATGAAATAACACGTCCCTTGTGTTATGGCCGACCTCCTCTCTTGGCGCGATTGGTTGCATCTATTTGAAAGAAGACATATTATCATCTTTGGCCGACTTGTATTAAATAAGGAGGCAACTCTTCAAGATGTATATATAGGAGTTCGCCTTTTCATTATGATCATCAAGTTTATTAAGTCAAGTTCGATTATCTTCTTCATAGTCTAAGTGCGAATTCTTCAAGGCATATTTATTCTTGATAGAAGTCTGAGTTCTTCTTCAGCAAATTGTGTTCTCTTAGTGCTGTGTTGCATTATCTATTAGTGCTCATATTTGGGCCTGTATATTGCTCTCTTGTAAGAAGATCATTCTAGTGACAATTCAATATATAAGTGATATATTGTTGTTGGGTTTTTCTCCCTCAAGAGGAGGGTTTTCCTAGGGTATCTACTGTGTTATTGTGTCTGATTTGAATTAATTTCTGTGCATACAATCTGATCATTAAAATTTACAGTTGATGCTCCATCAATTTTTCTTCAACAAATCTTTGTATTAGGTAGTTAGTTTAGTATTTACCCAACATGTTGAAATGTTGAAATCTTCAATGACAATAGTGGTCAGCCGATTTTTTTGTTTTTGTTTTTAGTTCATGACTCCATGATTAAGGTGGATTCTCTAAGTATAATTCTAGTACTGCCAAGTCCATTCACATGGCATATGATAGTGTTGACTCATGTTTGATGGTTTGTGGTGCTTTCAAACACTGTCCCTAGGTCTGTATCTCTAATTACATCAATTGATCACCGCTAAACAATGATCACACTTTTTTTTAGTGGTGTGAGACAATCTGGGCGGATCTGATGTGGTGCTATCCAATAATACACCAAGCCTTACTTGGTCCTTAACATCTACTTTCTCAAGGTTCTAGATACTTGTAGGCCAATTCGGTAATGTCCATTAAGAGCCAGTGTTTCTCTGAGTTTCTAGGACAGGGAATGCGAGGACATGCTTTTTTAGAATGACAACAAATTTCCTAGATTTTGGTGACCTATGAAACTTAAAACTTAAAATATTAACAAATTAATATTTAATTTTAAAATTAAAAATAGCATAAAAGTATGTGAAAAGAAGAGACCCAATATTGAATTTGTTGAACATGACATAAGATTATCATTTTCCAATTTTATTTACTATGTTGTTGGCTTGTGTTTAGTGGTTCACCAATTGTTTTATTAAACATAGATCTAAGTACAAGCTGATAATTAATTCAATGTCAATTGTCAAATTAGAAATATTAAATACAAATGAAATGTTTTTATCATAGCAGTGTTACCCAATATTGGTTGACTTGGCAAACTAAAAGTATAAATGGAATTCAATTACCCAGAATTTAATCAGGAAATAACACTGCTTTCCAATGGGTTCAAAACAAAACAATTTTTTAATTTTTGTTTTAAAAAACGAGAGTGAGGGTGCAAGTGGGCCTTCAGGTCTACATGGACGTTCATGGTGCATGTCATTTTTGGGAGTTAAATAACAACTGTTTAGGCTGGAAGTCAAAGGGTTTAGTTTTTTTCTTTTCTTTTGAAGTATTTTTTTAATGTGTTCAAAACTTTGATAGAGAGGGGATGTCACAGAGATGGTAAGCTGTACCCAAAAACCTGTTTTACAGTGGTATGTTTTGGGAAATGTCCCTTAAATTGAGGAGACATCCTTAGGATGATCCCTAGACCACATAGAGAATGGGTACAGGGATGGGACGTTCTATTCCTATACACACATCCTCAAAACATCCTTAGATGGGTGTAAGTTCGTAAATTCCTGGGGTCACATCAAGAACACATGGTATTGCTGAGTGTCATTAGGTTTGTAGCCTTTGTCCAAGAAAGAGTGAAGCCCTGAGCCAAAGGACTTGAGGCTAATTTTGACTGTTACATTTTGATACCATCAGCTTGATCATCACAAGTTTTCAACTTTTGTAGTTGTTCTTTACCCTTCATAGCTTTGTAAAATTATAGTTATGATATATCTGTATCATTGTAACGACCTGATCCTTTCGTAAAGTAAAAAAAATTCTAAATTTACATCAAATGAATAAATAAATGTGCTGATAAGTCATTGCAATAATTTTTTTCTCTTCTTTATTGATAATACATGAACAAGATGCCATATCAAATTACAATGAAGGTTCCATTTTGTTATAATAACTTCACAAATACATGAAACAAGAATACATACCTTTACAAACATAGCTCCAATGAGCTTTAGAACAAATAGTAGTAAGACGGTCCAGGTTCCTTTCCTTTCAAATCTTGGTGTTTTTTGTCGCCTGTTGTGGAGGAGAAGCATTACTTGGGCGCTTTTTTGCCAACTACAGACTCTTAATGCAATCCCCCGCACATCTACCATTCGGTAGATGGCGCTCCCTTTGAACAAAGAGATTGGTAGAGTATCTGATAATGACAACCCAACTGAGCATAGTGTTGTGTCCTACATAACTAGAACTTGCTATTTCACAATCTCGAACTAGCATGCATAAAGGATCATGGTGAACTGACAGTGTAGTCTCAAGCATCACACAGTCTAAGTGGATGTTGTACATTGCACTGCTTTGGCCAAAGTATTCTCATTCAGTACTTTAAATGAAGTCATCTATCATAAACACTACTTAGGGCCGTTTTGACTTAAGGCTATCTTACACTACGCATAGGTGTGGTCCTTCACTGGATAATCTGTCATCCCAGACTAACCTACAACAATCTAGTCTACTGGTAAATTACACAAGCTAGGTATATCCTTCGATGGATAGTTCGTCATCCCAGATAACCTACCTTCAAACAATCTACTTACAAATAAGTATACTAAACCATCTCCCATACTGGATGACCTCTCCTAGGAGTAAACAAAAGCTTTTCTAGTTATCCTTATAACTAGCTAGTGTACGTCAAGAGACTCTTGCATTCAATCAAGCCTAATAGAATAATATCTAAGCAACTAGCATTCTCCTATTTCGGAGATAATTACAAACATGTATCAAATAGTTAGAAATTGCTTTAATTTCTCTTTTCCAAATAATATCATTTTACTTCCTAATCACATACAGAAAATGCACTACAAACAGCATAATAACTTTTCTATGCAAAACATAAAATACTTTTTTAACAGCATAAAATCATAGTAAAGATAGTAGAAGAATATTCCATGCTTGTAACTAGCTTTTCCTCAAATGTTGATGACTTAGCCTACACTCACAACAATTCCAGTACTTCCAAACAATAGAAAATCCCCTCTCAAAACTTTACTTTCCTCACTCAGAAATAGACACTCAGAAATGGATAATTAGACTAGTAATGGTTTGCAGTTGATGAAATATATGAAGCTCTGATAGTTCAATAATGGAGAATGGTAATTATGAACTAACTCAATTCTCAGGAAAATGCGTTTTTCAGAAACTATGGAAGAATACGTATATTGAGTTCTCAATTGAAATCTGAATGAATGCTCTCAAAAGATAAGTAAGTAAACAATGAAGAATGGGCAGCTATTTATAATGCCCCAGCCCCAACAGATTCCTTCTAAAAAGGCATGTAGTTTGCCACTACTGTATTATGAACAATTCAACTCAGTATGTGTCGCATTTCCTCTCCCTTAGTTTCAATATGGTGAGTCGGCTTCCAACATTTGACAACAGAATGGATACTAATTCCATTGCAAATGGTGAATTTTAACAAATTGACACCTATAGGTTTGTTTTCCAGATGTGGCGCCAATTTCATAATCTGGTGGGTAGGATATATACAGTGAAAAAGTCCTTTCTCAAATTGTAAACAAATTGCCTCATTTCCAGGCTGCGTTGGATTGCCAAAGACCCAGTCAAACGTTTTCATCTTCTGCGCGCATTCTCCAGGCACGACTTCTTCAGCGTTCTGTTTCAAAGTATTCACTAATGTTATATGAAATATTTCGGTTTTAATAAATTTCAACTTCCATAGTCAATGATAAATATTTCAATTTATTTGATTCCCATGGTTTGATGATCAATATTGAATATGAAATAACCCGATTCCCATAGTTAAAAGATTAATATTCAATTGAATATGATATAGCCCAATTCCCATATTTAAAAGATTAATATTAAATCAATATGGAAAATAATGCGATTTCCATATAAGAGATAAATATTAAATTATATAAAAATATATATATATTTAAAGTACCAAATAATATTCACACACACATATATATATATCCCACTATAAGCATATCGTAAGCCAGTCAACATATCCGATATGTATATATACATATATATGTATATGTAAAATTGTCAGGCAATAATAATATAATATTATTAATATCCACATAACATAGGTTGTGTGCATATATACATGTATATGTGTCCACTTCCTATTCACTTACATCCATTTACGTTACCATCATAATGATCGTAATATCACAAGACAGGGACATAGATAAACATCACTCATAAAAGCATACAAAAGTAGACAAGACTCCTAATGCAAATATGCAAGCTATGGATGACTTACCTATAACCAACACAAAACTGACTTAGTTCTCTCAATCTAAGGTGAAGTGTGTGTATGCTCAGATGGTTTACTTTACTGATTACCCGACCAAGCTCCTCTCCCGAGTGATACTTCCCCTCCCCCTGGAGCAATGGTTCATACACCTGTATTCATTGACACACGCTTTCGGAAGTCATATGTTCATAACATAAGCAGTATACATAAAAATTTCAAAAGTTAGAATATTCACAATTCATTAACCATCCATTCTCCTTTATGCAATATTTCACCATGAATAACATCAACTGAGATAACATCAAATGAAAACAACATCAAGTGAGATAACATTCATATTGAAAACAAGGTACAAGCATCATTAATTCATCTCTAGAATTCATATTACATTCACATTTACCCTATCTAGTAATAGTAAATAGTAACCTCACAATTTGGGGTGTAACAATCATTAGATTTCCCTTGAGAATATGCCATTTACAGAACACAAATTATTAAACTTTTTTGTTTCAGTTCTAACACCTTTCTTCTGCATCTTTCCTTGAATATTATTTAACATTTCTGATTTATTGTTAATAATTTAATTTTGCTTCCATGCATATAACACGTTTATTTTCACTTTAAAGTGTAATCACTTAATTTTAATTTTTTTTCCATGCTTCCCTAATAAAGATACTAATTCCAGAACTGCATATCTGTAAAAACATAAACTGGGAAGCATTCTGATTTGAAATTGAATAGATAAATTGCATTGAAAGATTTAAATCTAAGGGTAATCCCATGAACAATGTTGAATATTGCTTTCCATTCTGTAGCAGCAGTGATTATAATTTTCTTTTTGTTATCCTGCAATTAGCCTTGTGGTGTTTGTGTTTGGGTGTTTGTAGGCAATTATTTTGATATCATGATCATTTAGAAGGTTTCATTACTCTCATGCTCTGGTACAATGGCTGGCAATTTTATGAATGTTTTCTTCTGATCTTACATATTTGTAGGCGAATCATTGATTGCCGGAAAAATGATTGTAATGGTAAATATCTATGTTATTGGATATCTGAAAATTAGGCAGATTCCGGGTATGAAATGCTGTGGAATCAGAATTTGCATGGAATCGGTTAGGGTTTGGAATTTTTGTCCCAAATAAGTTCGGAATTTGTGACAAAGTGTGCTGAATTTTGAATTATTATAAGAGATGCAATTTCTAGTAAGCATACTGGTTAAAAGGACTGTTCTTGTCTCATGCCTTGTTTTCTTTTAGAAGTTTGAAAAGGACTCAAGCTTACTTTTTCTATTTTTTGTTAGTATATTATTATGTTGTCAGCCTTAATATGCTTTGTTTGATGTTTATATCACAAAGCTTGGCAAATTTATGATCATATTAGTAATTATTGTAGACCTAGCATCTATTACTATCAGTGTCAGGGATAGTCATGATAAAAGTAAGGAACAAGCCAAAACTAGAAAATGGTAATTAGTACTTAGAATGAAATAGGAAACAATTTAATCTGAAAAGTTTCCATATTTGCAGTTCAACTATGGAACATCTTGTAATGTCCCCGTTATCAGCCTTGGTGATCAGAAAGGAAATAATTTAATTAATTAAATAAAGTTGTCTTAAATTAATATTTTTTCAGCAGCTTGCATTTAATTAATTTTGCTATTAAGATGAATATTTTATTTTTTATAAAAACAACTTTAGTTGGGGCCGAAAAGTAAAATAATGTAAAGTCACTTTCATGGAGTAAAAGAATTATTATTTAAAAAGTAATTTTAATATATAATTTTTGGAAAGTTCGATAGGGGTTATAAAAGAATGTTGAGGAGCTCATCGGGTTCATTCTTGGTTATTCATTTTGGTGAAACCCTTTGTGGGAGTATGAGCTATTAATAGCATGAAGTTTCCACAGTCCATGATGATGGTGTGTAGAGATTTTTGGATTGAAACTCTCTGAGATTTTTTTATATCAACGTTTCGGATCATACTCCATGATCCATGTTCAACTGTTCAGCCTAGGACAAAAACCCTAAGGCAATAATGGTTTCTTGGACGAAAACCCACCTAGCCATTCCTCGGTGAATTCATTTAGAGTTCATAGGTGCATTTAAATGGAGAAATGGAGTTATTGTTGATGGTTGCCGGTTCTGGAATATCAAGTGCAAATTTATTGAAGTTTTGTTTGCAAATATAAATTTGTAAGTGAAGATCAGATTTTCTTTTGTGGTGTGTGCAGAGGAAACATAAATTATTTACAGTGGCTGTGTGTGCATGTGAAAGAGCAAATAAAAAAAAAAAAATTAATTTCTGCGGAGTATTATTTTCAGCTGCACCTTTTTCTAGTCTCAAAGAGACCATACGGTATTCCAAGCCGATACAAAGTGGGAAATGCATGTGAATAGGAATTTTAAGCCTTAATAATATCCCACGCAGCCTTAAAAAGGTTCATTTAAACCTGCCACAGCCTTGGGCATTCAAATAAGGAGACAAAAAAAAGTATTGATTCCCTTTTGGGAATCTTTGGTGAATAAAACTAAGGCAGTGATTAAACAAAAGAGAAGTTTGAACTTATTTGGGAGTGACTGCACAGTCGAGCAGGGCATGATATTATATCTGTTTTTTATCAGATTTATTGTCTTTATTACAGGGACTTCAATCAGCTGCAAGGAGTTATTAATTAAATCAGAATTTTTTTTTGATTTCTGGGTTTTCTCATCTAGTCAGGTCAGAAAATTATTAACTTATCTTTATGTATCTCTGATTTTAAATCAGCATGTTCAAGTTTGACTTGTATATTTATCAGCTGGTTGAATGAAGCTGCCAAAAACGAAAAATGAAGTTTGTATGACAACTGTTTGACAAAATGATCCAGTGAAAAGCAATGGATGACAACTATTTGTGAAAATGTCTATGATAATAATTTTATAGATGCAGCTGTTCTTGATCATTAAATCTAGAAATATTGAATTGTTCAATGAATGCAAACTGTTTGACATAATGTCTTAAGAAATCTGTGAATATTAAATTGAGTTTATGGTGGAAACATTATCTAAAGCCCTTTAGATAAATTCTTCCAAGTAATTGCAATCAGAAATCAGAACTTTGGAACAATTTTTTTTGGTAGGGTTACTATACATCTCAAATTGTAGCATTATTACAAAAGCGAAAAACTATTACTTGTAAGTACCTAGGATTCAACCATGTATGATGGATGTGGTTAGCTGTTTTTATGTGTTAAATGTCATAGGTTATCTATTTTTTTATGTATATCTGCTTATTTATTGTTTCTTTATTACTTTTAATGTTTACATCATGGTGATGGATATTTTGTGTAGAAGAGTCAATTGTTCTCCTTTCTAGTATTTAGATCAACTTTAAAGACTACGAGTGGAAGACATTCATTGCTTATGCTGTCACATCTTATGGGTTGCATAAATTGTTAAAATTATTACGGGCTTTCTATGCAGTCAAGAAAAGATTAGACCAGAAAAAGAGCTTCAAAAAGCTGCATCAAAGATTTTGCAATGCAAGCTTCAAATTCGTGAAGCGTTCCACCAGCTTCATTCCTTGTGCTTAGAGGGAGGTCTTGAAGAAGCTGCATTTGATTCACAGGGTCAAGTCAACAGTGAGGATGTATGTGGGCATAGTAGTGAGCTCTGTCTGCTTGTTTGTATGATTTGGTAGCTGTATCAGTTTTCTGAAATGGTAGTGGCAGTCATTGTTATGCTAATTACACAACTATGGTTGCAGATTTTCTGTGCAAAGTGTAGGTCAAAAGACTTGTTTCCAGATAATGATATTGTACTTTGTGATGGGGCATGTGATCGTGGGTTTCATCAGAAATGCCTTGAGCCTCCTTTGGCAACTGAAGACAGTAATGTCTTAGCTGTAAACTTGTTACTTTTGTTCTTTCTATGCATTTCAAAAATATAATGGAAAAGTAGTATGTAGAAACATTATACTGTTTGACCAAAATGTTACATGTGCTGATTTGATCATTGCAGTTCCTCCTGGGGATGAAGGTTGGCTCTGCCCAGGGTGTGACTGCAAACTTGATTGTGTAGATTTAGTCAATGATTACCTGGGCACAGAATTTGAACTTGAGGATGGTTGGGAGGTGAGTTTCCATTGAAATTAATTGGCAAATGTCAACCAGTATGCTAGTTATCTGAAAGACATTAGTATTACTTTACAGAGTGAAAACTGAAACTCATGGTTTGTGCTTTGGCAATTCCTCATTTGACAAATGTGACAATTTCCAACTCAGTAGAAATAACTTGGGGACTGTACTAGAATTTTAGCTTCAGGTTTTAGATGTTTCACACTTGGTATGCAGAAAATTTTTGCCGACACAGCTGCCATTGTAGCTGGAGATGTGGCACCCCTTGACTTGGAAGACATGCCATCTGATGACACAGAAGATGATGATTATGATCCCGATGCTCTGGAATTGCCTGATGATACACAGCGGGATGGTTCACGTTCTGAAGAGAGTGACGACACAAATGATTCAAGCAACTCAAGTGATTCAAGCAGTGATGATGAAGGTTATGAAAGTGGTGAAGGTTCTGAAAGTGATGAGGCCTCTCAATTCTCCTTAGAAGGTGACTCAGATAATTTCAGTGAGCACCTGGTGGGCTCAAGAAAGAAAAAAATTAAAATGGCCAGGGACAAGAATGCTCAGGAAATTTCTGAAATGCCCAAAATTTCGGATGTAGATGAGAAAGATGATATTCCTTCACCTGTCTCAGGGAAAAGGCATCGTCAAGAAGTTGACTATAAGAAGCTTCATGATGTAAGTTGTTTTATTTGGACCATAGCTTACGATCTCTAGTATCACAATTGTTCCTAAAGATTATAAGAATGTTATGTTAACTTGCATATTATTTTTTTATTGATCACTTCATGGTGTTAAAATTGTTGTGAAAATATATCTTGGTTTTGAATGTTAAGCATGTGGTACAAGCGTGGAGTACATTATCATCTCGTTAAATCTGAAAAGTTATCAATATTGATTTAAAGCTTCTTGGGAGAATATAATTGCTTGACATTGCACTTGTGCATATGACTTGTGATCTTGTAATAATTGATGACTGCACTGGTTGAAATGAAAATTGGAACTATAATATGTAAGACTACTGTTTCGCAAATGGAAGTACCACAGGAGTGTTTGCTTTCAGCATTTCACCAGCAAATTGTGGGTATTATGTGGACCCATGCTTTCTAGTAAAAAGCTGGCCTGTCTTGCATAACTGGTACTTTTTAGTTCATTCAAATAAACTTTGTTACAAGTTAGATAAAGTAATTGTGTGGTTGCTTTGGTCATTGCTTCTCAAGAAAATTGCCTTGCAATGGAAGCTCAGTACACGTTTAATTGCTACTATTTTTCTCGTAACTTATTTTTTTATAAACAATATATGTTTTGGGAAAATTTGCCATAAACTTTATTACCTTCTAATCTTTAAATTATATGGCAAGTCAAGAGCCACTATGTCATGAATTCTTGAAAGTGGTTGTGCATCACATGTAGTTTCTTCCACTGCTGTGCTTTGTTGCATGCAAGGAATGGCTAGTTGCTCTTAGTTGGCCTCATTGGGGGACGCTATTTGATTCACTCTTCCTAGTTATCGAGCTTTGAAATGATTCCTGGCATACTGTTAAACTGAATTGAATGTAACGTGGAAACCATTCAGTGTGTTTTTCTGAAGTTGGGCATGCTTTTTAGGTGTTAATCACAATTTCTGGTAAAATCACAATTTAATTAACACAAAATTGTGTTTATCTGTCTTATAGAAATTGCATTTAAAAAATTTTGTGGCTCATTTTTCCATCCTGCTTTTGATTTTTTGAGAGCAGATTCAGAATTCAATGAAACAACATTACTTGAGACTGGAATAGATTCACATTGGATTGAATCCAGTTGATTAGAGCATACGTACTTTTAAATGGCTAAGTGATTTTCATCCATGTAAAGTTTATAAACCCTAACGGTAAGGTTTTTATTATGTACCATTAACCCCTAAGGATTAGACCCTAATGTTTTGTTTCACCTATGTTTTTAATATTTATTAATTAAAATATAAATCCTAGTGTTAAACTTAAACAAAAAAATTAAAATTAAAATCTAAACTCATTTATTACCAATTTATGTTTTCCAGCGTTACCCGGGGATGCATCCTCGATCCAAAAACCCCCGTTCCTGTCTTGGGGACATGGGTACGGCTAGGGGACGTCCCCTAGCCGTCCCCAAATTTCCAAAAGGAGGCGGAAACGTCCTAGAAACTCGGGGACTTCAGTGGCTGATGTAGGGGATGGTCTATCGTCTTGGGGATGGCCAGGGACGTTTGGGACGACCCCCAATCGCCCTGGGGACAATCGACCGTCCCATGCATCAGCCACTTAATTTAAAATAAACACTTTTAACTTAAAAGAAAAACATTTTCTTTATTGTGTTGTGGGCCCCTCCCTCCCAACTTGCCCTAAAGTGGAATAGGCTCACCATTTTGAGTCATTTCAACATTTGGTGAGAAGAAAAAAGAGGAGCAGCAATAGGGTTTGAAGCTAGCCATTGAAAGAGGAGCAGCAGCAGGGGATAAAAGGAAAAGAGATTTAATCTAGGGCAAGTGGGGCTGCAAATCCTTCAATGAGGTAAGTCTTTTCCTTTCTTTTTTTTTCGAAGTTTGAAGCATGAAATGTCTGATTTGTTTAGTTTTTATTTTTTATTTTTTCAGTTTAAAATTGCATTCAATCTCAAAAAAACATGAGCAATAGTGTGAGTGAGTGGAAGTGAGAATGAAGTGAAATTAGTTGGTAGAAATACAAGAGGAAGTGGTGAGGGTGGTAGTGGACAACAACCAAACCCATTTAAGTGCCCTTCAAAAATCATGGAAACATATGCAAAGGGCCCTTTGAACAAGAACAACCTTTTCTCCAATATGTTACGCCTGTGGATCAAAAGCAAAAAAATAAAGGGGGAAGTAGGGTGTGGAATTGCCATGTTTTGCAAGAAAGATTTTAGAGGCAGCTACACAAGGGTACGGTCTCATTTTTTGGGTGTTGCGGGCCATGGAGTTAAAATGTGTCCAGATTTAAAAGAACATGAGAAGATAGAGTGCCATAGATTGCAAATGGAGGTGGACATGGGGGTTCAAAGTGTGACAATACCGCCACTTTCTTTTGCAATTGCTCAATCATCTATGCCCACGCCATCCACTGTTGGTAGTAGTGAAGTTGCCACAAGAGGAAAGAGGAAGATGAGTCGTAATGACAAGGGAGGTTTAGTTGAAGCTATGCTTAATGTAAGCATGGGAAGCTACATAGTCTTCCATTGCCAAATTCTTTTTTGCTCATGCCATCCCATTTCATGTGGCCTGTTCCTCTTGCGCCAAACAAATGATCAGAGATGTAGCCACTATTGGTCCCTCATTCATACACCTTGGAGATCATAAGCTATGCACTACCCTCCTAGACAAAGAGTATTCCAAGGTTAATGTGCTAATGGAGGATACGAGGCAAACTTGGATGAGGACAGGTTGCTCTATTGTGATGGATGGGTGGACTGATGTTAGACATCAATCACTCATCAATATCATAGTCACATGTCTTGTTGGTTCTTATTTTCTTAGAGCTGTGGATTGTTTAGGGAAGCATAAGGATGCAGACTTCTAGTTTACCATTTTGAGAGATGCCATAAAGAGGAGGTTTGGCTTGCTAATGTTGTATAGGAGATCAGTGATTCAACGTGTGTGTGCAAATCAATTGGTTTGATGGTGGAAGGTGCTTACAAGCACATCTTTTGGACACCATGTTGTGTTCATGCATCGAACAATGCATTGAAAGACGTAGGGAAGCTAGATTGGGTGAAGCAAGTGGTGGTAGAAGCTAGAGAAATTCAAATGTTTATTTGCAACCACCACACCTCACTTGCTCTCTTAAGGTGTAAAAGTCCTTACCTGTCAGGGCTGAGGGAAGCTGAAAAGTAAGACTTTAACGTTCCTATTCCACTCCAAGGTTTGTTCAATATTTATAATCTGCACTCATTTTTGTATACATATCCAAATGTCCAAGAGTTAGCTTTAATGTCTAATTTCCAAACAACAGATATAACACATTCTGCAGGAAGTAAGAATGCAATGAGGGAGTCATGCATCTTATCAAGGGAAAAGAACCATAACAGACCTAAGTAGCCTAAGGCCTACCGCCTCCTAATTGCTCAATCCCTATTGCAGGGCCTAAGGGGCTAAAGCCTAGGTGGGACCCCCAATCCTACAACCCAATCCCAAATCAAGAGCCTAAGGGGCTATATGGCCCAATCCCTTAACTGGGCCTAAGGGGTTGAGAATGGGGTTTTTAGGCAATCTACTTAAGGCATGATTCATCTCTCTTGATAGGATAACATGCTCAGAACAGGCAGTTCATTTGCAAGCATTTTTATTTAGCTGAATAATTATCCAATTTGCATTTCTTGAAAAAATAATATTTTTATACAGAAACCTTGAAATGAAAATGAATCAAGCTGCTACTCTGAGTTGAGAAATATTCATTTGCTATAGTTATAATTTATTATGTTCCTACTGCACATAGATGATATATTAACAAGTCGTAAGCCTGAATCAATAATGTTTACTTTTGTATTGGAAAATTTAATCTGTTCATAATAGAAAGCAATTCTAATTTTACACAATATCCATAACTCTATAAGCATATTCAATTTCATAATACACAGTGGCACAATCTGTAATCCTAGATGATTTTAGCATACTTTATAATAGGTAGTATCCAATAGTAGTGCGTTTCTATGAGTACTGAATTCCCTTATGGCGAACAAAAAACCATACGTCTGGAACACACCACGGATCTCAGTCCGACTAAATGCCAACCCCTAATACATGTGCAGGAATGGTTCTAATGGCCCAAGGCGACCTCAGATAGGGTGTTCACATGAGAAGCATGTTTTCGGTTCTTAATTAAAAACGAATTCAAAGAATGATTAAACTGCAATTGACTACAAGTTCTATCGTGTGTAAATATCTGAAGCAAGAAACTAAACATGGAAGCTAAGTGAGATTACTCACTGTTATGATCAATGTCCGCCTTCTGTCCCGTCGCTTTCTGCTCCTTTCCAAAAACATTCATCCCCATTCTCCATTGAGTATCTTATACCTGTCGATGCCCTTCACGGGTATGTCACTTGCCTCAGGGGAGACGTCTTTTGCGAATAAAGCTTTTGAAACAAATGAATTCTTAATCTTGTGTTTTTCTTAATTCTCTTTTCATATTGAAGATGTCCTATTTATTTTATTTATAGCATTCTTTTATGTGGAAGTTGTGATTTAATTATGTGTTAAAGCTAACATTTAATTATTATTTTATATATATATATCTATCATTTAATTATTATTTTATATATATCTATCATGTAATTATTATTTTACATATATATATATATATATATCGATTTTCCTTTTTACACCTTGTGATGCTCAAGAAGTAAAATTAACCTTTTAATAAATTTATGTAAATGTGAGAGTTTCTTTGGGGATATGACATAAGGACATTTTCAAAGGAGTTCCTCAAACCTATTGAGACAAGGTATGCCACTTTCGTCATTTTATTTCACTTTCAAATTTTGAAACTTCAAACATTTGTATTCCAAATTCGAATTTCCAAATACATTAAGCCTTTCATTTTTGCCTTGGAAATTTCAAAATTGTTGCGGTGATTTCACTTTTGCCTCATATTGCAATTGGTGATTTCTTTATTGTGGGTAGAAAGCTTTATTTGGATTCTTTCTCTCCTAATAAAACTTGTGTTTTGATTTCCCCATACCATCTAATAGGTTTTTCAGCATTCAAGAGATTGTCCCTTGTTCCAAAACATACCATGTAGTACAATATTTGTTTGCTTTCCTATAGAGAATTGTCTTTGGATTCATGTGGTAGCTAGAAAAATAGCACCACAAACATTCAAAGGAGCAAAAATTACCACTACTTAAACAAGAAACTTGGAACCGATTGAAAATTTCAATTCACATTGCTTACTATCATATGAGCACCTTCTTGATTCAACCAATCCAAATGGCTTAGGGCGTTGAAGATGTTTTGGGCCAAGTTAACAACTAAATCATGAGTAATAGTTTGAGAACATGAGTCAAATAATGCATCAACCTCAACACCATTAACATAAACCTTGATGTTAAAATGCTTCTTTTGCAACAAACCAACTTTCCTAGTAGCACAAGTAAGTCTCGAGTCCACCTCCTAATTGCATTCAATCTTCTTACCCCTATTAACCGCTACGTTATTTTCTTTTATGGAGGGTATAGGATTTTTCTTACCTTTATTTGTGAGGGTTCTTTTCCAGATGCATCTCCTAAGAATTGGAGCTGTCATATCCATCCTTACGACTATGATCACAATGCACATATTTCTTTTAAGTGCTTGTGGAGTTTACCTTCTTAGTCTTGGCTTTAGCTCCAATTGTCTTTAGAGACGATGGATGATTATCTACTTAAGGATAATGAGCACATGAGCATGCTTCGTGAATGCCCATTAGTTTGGAAAACAAAATAGGGCTATAGAGATGTGTTGTGCCCATACAAATTTTTTCATATTGAGGCATCCTTTCAATCAAATTCTTAAAACTCCTCATTTTTGTGAGTCGTACTTATATCCTTTGTATGGTTATCAATGTTGGTTTCATCATCTCTAGTCAATGTCTTTGTAGGGCCAACATAAGGAGCTTTCCAATTCATTTGACAGGGTGAAGATTGAAGCTTAGATGATAGAAAAAAGTGAGGAGCTTTCCAATTCATTTGAAAAGGTGAATATTGGAGCTTAGATGACGAAGAAAAGACAAAAAATCACTAAGGCATGATAAAATGTTGCCTAGTTAGAGGATGCACACCTATGTGAAGAGGTGCATAAAGATCAAAAAGTGAAAATGTTGCTTAGTGTACGAGTACACATCCATATGAAGGCTTGCAAAGTTTTCAAAAGATATAAAAAAAAACATTTCCTAGTTATGAGGCATGTGTCTCTCTAAAGGGATACATAAAACATCAAAGCATAAAAAATATTTCCCAATGCAAGGGCACTCCCCCCAACAATGGAATGCAAGTTTTGTGTAATAAACACCCCTGATTTTTTTTTGTTTGTTTCAAATTCCTATTTGTTTACTTGTGGGTTTCTGATATATTTGCAATGTTCGATACAACAATAGAATGCAGCAAAATAGAAGATATTGCAATAATAATTTTCAACTCAAAAACTGAACATTACATAGGGAATACACAGCTGAAGATTCCAGATTTTTATAAGAGCTTAGATACTCAGTATTTTGACAAAATATTGGCAACCAAGTTCATAAAAGATCCTCTATTATCTAAAATAACAATACTTAGAAAATTTGGGGGTTACAAATCATGAACTCACAGGTAAAATATGCCTTGAAAACCTTTGAAATGGATGCTAGAATGAAGTATAAAGTTTGCAGCAGTATCACAACAACAACAATGATAATAAACTCCAGCAACGATCAGTATCACCAATCCCCACACCTAGTACAAAGTGGCATACAATTAAATTGCCAAAACCCTTGCCTATCAACCACCTGTTTATTGAAGTTCTCCTGTAGTTCTCTTTGCTCTTAAAATAATGATCAATATATTTGCATTATTCTGATATTTCATTAAAACCCTTGAAACTTCTAAAATTTTTCTCCAATGAAGCTCAGATGCGAATTTCGTGTGAAGCCACCAATTAATTGCAACCCTTGGGTGATCTTTCTCACCTGTAGGAAGCACAATCGAAGAGAGGCTACGTTCTCCAAGATTGAAATTATAGCAAAACCCTAGGTTTCACCTCCAAAGCCAAAGCACAAAGCCAAGTTGAGAGAAAATGATCAATCATAATGAAATGAATTCCAAAAATGCCCTTTTATAATATTCAATTTGCATTTGACTTCATTTCATTTAATTTACTTTAATTTCATTTTCTTTTCCCTCCTTTTTGGTGCACAACTTTATAATAATAAAGTATACTTTATTATTCGGTTATATCTGCCCTTTAAAGTAAAGTCCAGTTAATTCATTAATGATATGCACTCAATAATTAATTATTATTAAAGTATAACTTAAATAATAATTATAATACTATAACTCCATCATTAATCATCGCAAATCAATTCTGACTTCACCAAGAGGTAGCTCACTGCACTCACTGCTAACCAGGGTGCCTTACTATAAATAGTAAGGTTGGCCTCTATCAACACACTGACTTACTATAAATAGTAAGTATATAAAAATGGACCAAAACACCCTGAATATCATAACCTTTGAACAAGCTAAGGATCTGGAGATGAAAAGATTGCCAATTGCCAATCGAGGAACTAGCTAACTCCAACACTGGGCCCTCTAAACACCATTATTAGCCTACGAGGACTTGATGACAGGCTAAACCACCAAACTCTGTTGCACGCTCAAAAAGGGGACATTATAGTCCTTACTACTTGAAATTGCTTGTCCTCGGCCCAAGAGAAGAACTATAGAATGACCCTCAAATCGCCAAACAACTCTAGCAGCACCAACATAAGCACAATTGCGCAAGGATAAACATCATACCAACTGTCCAACTCATACGCACAAGATTTGTGCATTGAAATCAGCTCATGTACATGTGGATCAAAGGTAAAACTGTATGCAATCCACACAATGTACACGTTGTAGCACCCATCAGTAAACTTTGACTGGAATCTTGATGCACAAGAAGGATTCCATATCAATCTATAGAGTGCCCAACACAATATCCCTGGATCCCAAACCCAAAATGGAAGTCTTCCATGCTTAACATACTCTGATTTCCGCTGTGCTAATATACTATGAACTTCACCATGCTGAAAATAGTGAAGCAACTCATCGGAATCCATCCAAACCATAGTGCCAACCCTGTGACCACTTGACCCCAATACAACTGAAACTCACATCCATCAGTCATGAGGAGGTAAGAATATCCAAACATGTCTACACCACAACACCCCCCTTCATCCTCTGAAAAACTCCTATGGATGTGTTGACTATCTCGCATAGGTGTTGAAAGATATGGAGTAGCTCCTCTTGAGTTGAGGAAATAATATAACTCTCCTCCATCATGCCTACTGACATTGCAACCTCTCTGAAGCCATGTCTCCAATGGAAAATTTTGAGACAAAGAAGTTGCAAACTCTGTCTGGTACACATTAGCATGATGGTGATTTGATCTCTGACCCTGCAAGTAATCCTTTGAATATAACTGAGTTAGACACTTGCAATCTCTAGTTCCATCTTTTGTAGATGGCAACTCTTCATCCCACCATGGATGGTAAAAATCCTGAGCCAATCCACACCTACGCATCATCAAATCATCAATGTGTGGACTAAAGGAGAAGTGATGAACAGTCCTCACTATGTAGTCAAGAAAAATGCCCCTGCCTCTGTCAATGGTTGACTGTCATAGCTATGGGGAACACATTCCTCATCACTCTCATCACTTGAATCAGGAAATGGCTCATGTCTTTGATCCTGAATGGCTAATTGGGTAGATGCTTTGCCAACCCTCTCTGCGTACCTAATAGCATACTCTCTATCATGAAACAATTGGAGATATTTTGATTTTATCTCCACCAAAGCACTCCTGATAATCCACAAGTCACAAATGTGAGTACCAGCCGAGATCCCATACCATCTCTCCTCAAACTCTGCTGTCCAAAGGAGGTTCTCAACATACTTATGAGTGCAATCAAAGCGAGATAAGGTTGAATCAACCTTCTCTCTCGTAACCTTCAGCTGATCTCTGCATCTCTGTGGTTCAATAAGATATCGATCAAAATCAGCTGCATGGGATTTTATAATTGATTTTCTTCCAGGAGAGGGAAACAAATCAACATGAGAACCAATCTCCCCATTGGGCGACGCCCTGCATATCTCCTTTGAAGAAGATGGAATAGTGATGTGATCAATCACACAACTCTCTGCAGAATCCACCACCTCATCACACGAGTTATCAATAACCTGCTCTGCATCACCTGAAATGGGACTATCCTCAGAGACACCTGATGCAACATATGGTTCTCTGCTACTCTCAACCAATGCACTCATTCCATCTATGTCACCTACACCTGTAAATGTAATGGACGTAGCCCCATCCTTAGTGTGCTCCTTACCACTACCTGTGGATGTATGCTCATCACCAGTAACTGTCATAGATAACGGAACTGTCATAGATAACGGAACTGTATCTGCTGGAGAGGACATCTGTGCTAAGCTCAACTCCACGGTAAGTTCATCTATTTGTAACTTTGATTCTTGAAGGGCTGTTTGAGCGCTCTTCAAAGAGTCCGTGGTGACCTCAAGCTCATAGGTGAGCTCATCAACCTCCTCTTTCTTTCCCTTTAGAGCATCATAATAGATACCATCAAGCATGAGAAGATGATCTCTATCTGATAATAGCTATAGATAATTATTCTTCATTGCCCCAATTGCATCTCTAAGTGCCTGAAACTCTGTAAGGGAAAGTCCACTATCAAGGTGCTCATATATACTTGGAGTCCAACAACAGTGTGCCACCAACTGCTGAACAACTTCAAAGTGTTCTACGGCTGAAGCAATCATGCCTTGGTTCACCTTCAATTGCCCTGCCAAATGATGAGACCCCTGTGACAAATCGTCTCCACACAAATTTCTTGATTTGTAATCTGCACTATGGTAAGAGGCTGAATCATCATCACTCACTGTTTGATAAGCATCATCATGTGTGCCATCAGCTCTGCACATTTCCTCAACAAAGGTACTGTTGTTATGTACCTCACGGGATAGCTCCAATGACATAATAGAAGCTGGTGATTGGACATAATCATTGCACACTTCTTCCTCCAAAGTAGATGCATGTTCATCCAAAGAGTTATCTTGGGATCCAACGCCAACAATTAAATTTTCTGATTTGTTCACATCTTCCAAGGTCTGATTTGCAAAACCAGACTTGCCGTGGCTTGAATCTGCATCACATAATTCATTTTAACACCCAAATCTTGATTGTCAACGTTAGGGAACTCCACACATCCATCATCCTCACATGGAATGGTTGCTATCTCATGAGTATGCTCAACATTATGACTGTTGTCATAAAACAGAAAATCAAGGAACTCAACCAAAACTTTCATCCTTTGCTAACTGTCCATTGCCAAGTGCTAGTTCAAGAGGTGTCTTCAAAGGAAAATTAAGTGTATCATGTGCCATAATTTCTGTCCAATGGCTGCAATGTAAATCTGCATGTGTATAAGTCTCCTTAATCTTTATGACCTCCTTATGAAATCCCCTTTGTCCTTCTAGATGATGTGATTCATGAGCCCCAACATCTTCGTACAAAACGTGCATCTTTGAAATATTCCGAGCCAAAATTTTCAACTTTTTCAATTGCAAATTACAAACCAATGCACCTTTAAGGTTAGCAGCTAAACCAAAACGATGCTGAAGCAACTCTAACCAGAATGTACACCAGGATCCCGATGTGGGCAAGGTGTGAGCATTGGTCAGAGGGTCTTAATCAAAATGCTTATGCAAGAACTCTAACCAAGAATGCGCCGGCGAACGACGAGCATGTGGTCAGAGGATCCCTACAATCTATTATACTGAAAGCACACTCAACACCAAGTATGTGCTACTCAATCCAATACGGAAATGAGGCGACCATATGGCGGAGATAACAGAAATTACAATGCTTGAAGGGAAATAAGATAGAATGCTGAAAGTAACTCGACACCCAGAATGTGCTTTCTAACCCAGAGTGGGAAAGGAGCTACCATAGGGCGGAGATGTAAGATATTACAAAACAACCTCAGAATGTAAAGTGAGCATTACAAATCAGAATTGAACAAGATTGAGAACTACTGCCAGTACTACTGCCAGTTTACAAAATGAAGCTCATTCGCCTGCCAAGAGCATAGGAATTTGAAAGATTAGCACTACATCATATAAAGAACTCTCCTTGGCTTGATTAAAGATGCCAAATCAATAACTCTCTCAAGGACCAAAATAATAATTCTGATTTTTGCAAATCTGCACTTTTAAATTAAAAACCAGCAACACAGATCCCTAGCAATATGCTCATAACTCTCTCATTTCTCACCCAAATGATCTCAAATCTGATGCAACAGACCCTCAAAATGATGGCGCCTAACTTAGTAATAAGAAATGGCATCTAAAAATGGTTATTAATTACTGACACGAATCCCAAGGCACTCCAGAAAGTACGACCTTCAAGGAATGACGAATTTGCATTATAAAATCATAAGCTTCGTATTAAAATCTGCAAATATTCATGAAGGGGCGCCCTTACCAATAAGATGCAATGACACAATACCCAGAATGAGATTATTTTTGTTTTCTGATTTATGAGTGAAACTACAGATTCAGCCCTATTATCAGCAACTCCAGAAAATGACATAAAATGCAATAAACTGAACTTCTAATGGCAAAACAACACTACAATGCAAACCTTACTACAAACTCACTCAAAATAAGCAAACCTCTCCACTAGGTGCTATCTCTCAAGCACGAAGTCGAGCCAAGGCTAGGAGGCATTCATTCCTCGAAGCAATCCAGCAACCATTTCGGCAGCATAACAATAGCATAGACCAAAGATAATCTCAATGATAACCAATGGCCTCCTTTTATAATTTTCAGATGATCTTTCTCGAAACCCTAAACTTCCTTTTCGAACCAAACCCTAATCCTCCAATAGAAGGCGTCCCACTTTTCCAAGCAAACTTTGACTTTTAATAATACTTTATTTCCTTCTTGAAATTGGCGTCCAATTTGAGCTTGGGTTAATCTTTACTTTATAAGAAATATAATTAATTTCTTTCAATGAGGCGCCCACCCATAAAGACATCTTTTAAAACAACTTAAAGTGACGAGCTAGGCCAAGGGGGTCAATGTTAAAATATAACATTAAAACATGACTTTAATTAAATAATTCGACTTATCTCTCCAATTGTGCCCCGAAGCCATAAATGAGCAAGCCAACTGATCAGTCTGAAGTAGAAAGTCAACCATGCCGAAACCAACAGGAACACTGCCAGAAATAGAATTTACTAAAAATAGTAAATTCCTGAAGATGCTCAGAATGCCAAGAAGAACATATCACTGCGAAGCTCTCTGAAAACCCAGAAAGAATCCGCCATTGAATCAACCAACCTCGAGCAAGAGCATCCTTCAAAACAAGAAACCCTAATCTTTACCTTCCGGTAGCCTACGTGTCTCCTAATAGGCCAATCTACCGGAAAGATCATGCTCGAAGGGGACATTACAATCTTCAAATCTGTTTCCTTCGTGGCTTCTTCTTCAATGCATCCTTGTGTCAAAACGAGGTCTTCCTCAAGCTTCTTTACCTCATTATCCGTGCATTGGTGGTTATGCTCCCGAAAACCTTTGCAAGAGAAGCATAGACCTTGTCTTCTCATTTGGTTCTTGCTCATTATGGGAGTTCCTATAACTTGATCATTGAGTTTAAATGTAGAACCATCATCATTATTTGATTTAGAGGTTCCATCATACCTGCTCACATTGTGCCCATCAATAGGCATTGAACCATGGGGTGTACCATTCTGAAAATTCATCTTGTTGCCCGTTGCAACATTTTTCCCATGACTGAATTTTGCACCTTTAAATGAAGTTTTTTCCTTAAACATCCTCCTAATATACTTTACCACACTAATCTTTTCAGGTCTCAAGGTAATAACACAGTTCAAATATCTATTAAAAGAGTTGTGTTTTAAAATCATTTGGCATGCTCTGGTAGTCCTCAAGGAGTTGTTTGGCTTCCCGTTCATAAACTTCCCTGTATTGTTCTTTTTCTTCTAGACTGGTAAATTATGTGCATTAATGTTTGCTTTCCTTCCCTTCACAAACAAAGAGTCTAATTTTTCCATATGTTCTCTAAAGTACTGAAAGACATCCATCAATTCTGCCATGAGTTCTTGCGTAGACTTCATTTTTACCAATCCTCTCATTAACCCAACAGGATGGCAAGAAAACCGCTCTGATACCACTGTAATATCCGACCTTTGGTAGGATATTTAATTTTCAAAATTTTGCCTATTTGTTTACTTGTGGGTTTCTAATATATTTGCAATGTTTGATACAACAATATAATGCAGCAAAATATGTCATGTTCCCGATTTTTGATTTGATCCTTGGAGGGAAATAATTTTAAAAGTGTTTTTTAACACTATTATAAATAATAATAATAATAATAATAATAATAATTAATTAATAAATTTAAATTATTAAAATAATAATATTTAAATTTATTGACTTCTGGCCGACTCTCTCTTGTCGGCACCAATATTTAATGTTTGAATTTGCTCTTGCCGGGCGGACATCATGTTGGCATCTGTTTTTAAGCTGGATCTTCCGCCTTTGGGAGATCATTGAATTGAGACAAGAGTTTAGCTGCGTGGCAAGCTTAGTCAGGTGGGACGTAGTTGCCGCCTAGGAACTCTTGTCTTGATTTGCTTCTCCGCCATTCCATTTTGATTCCTCACATCGACCTTGCATGTGGTGTGATCATTGGATCCCAGAGCGCACGAAGAGAAGTGATTTCAGTGGCCAAGCCTTTGGCTCTGGCCACTCCCAGATAGATCGAATCTAGCACATTGCGTGGGAGTCAAATTATGAGCAACGGTGATATTGTTGATCATCCACAAAGCTCATACAAATAATGGAATTCATGGAAGGATCGCTCAGAATCGTTTGAGCATGTGCTTACCATACATCGAGCCAAAGCTACATAGTGAAGGGACGATCGCTTGCCACGACCCCTTTGAGCATTCTGCACACTTGGGAAGGCATTTTCTATTTGCTCTTGACCCTATGACATTGTCTAGACATATAATCCAAAGAATGCAAAATGCGACGACTCTTGCACATGTTGGGAGTAAAGGTCGGGATCCGTTTTGTTGCATGATCGATATCCCAGGCCACCATATGTAATATTTACCAGTGGCTCATGCACCTATTGTGATTGTGTGATCTGGCCTACAGTCGTCTGCCAATAGTTTCTTTTCCTTTTTACAGAGGTGTTTTGATATTTCAAATTTGAATAATAATATTTTCTTTCATAAATCTGAGTTGTCCCAATGGTGGTGTAATTCTGTGTTTCTAAAGTTTGAATTTGGGAAGTACATTTGACTATGAAATAAAACAAATTGCTCATTCAAACTGTGCCTAGAACATTACAATATAGAAGATATTGCAATAATAATTTTCAACTCAAAAACTGAACATTACATAGGGAATACACAACTAGAAACTCTAGATTTTTATAACAGCTTAGATACTTAGTATTTTCACAAAATATTGACAACCCAGTTCATAAAATATCCCCTATTATCTAAAACAATAATACCCAAAAACTTTGGGGGTTACAAATCATGAACTCACAGGTAAGATATGCCTTGAAACCCTCTGAAATGGATACCAGAATGAAGTATAAAGTTTGCAGCAGTATAACAGCAACAACAATGATAGTAAACTCCAACAATGATCATTATCACCAATCCCCACGCCTAGTGCAAAGCTGCATACAATTAAATTGCCAAAACCCTTGCCTGACAGCCACTTGTTTATTGAAGTTCTCCTGTAGTTCTCTTTGCTCTTAAAATAATGATCAATATATTTGCATTATTCTGATATTTCATTCAAACCCTTGAAACTTCTGAAATTCTTCTCCAATGAAGCTCAGATGTGACCTCCGTGTGAAGCCACCAATTAACTGCAACCCTTGGGTGATCTTTCTCACATGTAGGAAGCACAATCGAAGAGAGGCTATGTTCTCCAAGATTGAAATTACAGCAAAACCCTAGGTTTCACCTCCAAAGCCAAAGTATAAAGCCAATATGAGAGAAAATGATCAATCATAATGAAATGATTTCCAAAAACGCACTTTTATAATATTCAATTTGCATTTGACTTCATCTCATTTAATTAACTTTAATTTCATTTTCTTTTCCCTCTTTTTGGGGAACAACTTTATAATAATAAAGTATAATTTATTATTCAGTTATATCTGCCCTTTAAAATAAAGTCCAGTTAATTCATTAATGATATGCACTCAATAATTAATTATTATTAAAGTATTAATAATAATTATAATATTATAACTCCATCATTAATCATCGTAAATCAATTCTGACTTCACCAGGAGGTAGCCCATTGCACTCATTGCTAACCAGGGTGCCTTACTATAAACAGTAAGGTTGGCCTCTATCAACACACTGACTTACTATAAATAGTAAGTATATAAAAACGAAGCGTAAACACCCTAAATATCATAACCTTTGAACAAGCTAAGGATTTGGAGATGAAAATACTGCCAATTGCCAACTGAGGAACTAGCTAACTCCAACACTGGGCCCTCTAAACACCATTAATAGCCTATGAGGACCCGGTGATAGGCTAAGCCACCAAACTCTGATGCAGGCTCAAGAAGGGGACATTACAAGAAATGAACATGTATTTGCATCATATCATATTGAACCATTACAAATCATCTTGGCATATAATAATAATTGAAATCAGACTTAAAGGAATACATATCAGACCTGATTACAGTCATATAAAGTCCATTTCTCTGTCATACATTGAGCAGCAAATGCATACAACTCCTCATGGAAGATTCCAAATGCAGGAACTATCAAACCCCAACACTCTCCTTCACATTGACCATTATTCCACTGTGAAATGACGCCATCAATAGCATGTTGGAGACCTCTGAAAATTGCTGTTCTGAGAGGAAAATCTGAAAGTCCAAACCCCCAAAATGGTACGGTCCCTAGGAGGGGTGACTAGCTCCAATAAATCAATCCTCCACCAAAAATTCAAGTGAATATTTTAAATGAGGCGCCCAGCAGAGAGGAATCTATAGGATTAGTGCCCAAAACGAATTTCCAACCACAAACAGAGTTATGAACAGATTAGCGCTTCCAGGCATTCAGAAAAATGTACTTTTCCATAACTCAAAAAGAGTATATCAGACCTTTGGATTGAACTTTTCTAGAACAAAATCCATGAACTCAATGCTAGTTGTATCTTGCATGTCAGATGAATGAAGTGTGTATGAAGTGCTGATTTATACTCTTGGATGACTTCAACATCTCTATATGGGGCAATCCTTGTCGACATAGAAAGGATCTCAACACTATAAATTTGGGACTTGATGCAAGGGCAAGAAGACATAACAGGGTGCTCAATTTGCTCCATTTCTCTTCGATAATTTTGTGTAATTGTTTGAAAAAAGTTTTTTAGGATCTTGCTTATTCTCATTTATGACAATCTTCATCTTCTTCATCATTGAGTCAATGCTATCTCTCCCAAACAAGGCCTATCCATGTTGGTGTAACAGATCATACTCGATATGAGCTCATTGAAATTGATGAGATATTCAAAATGATCCCACCAGTGTCATTCAGGATCATCTACTTAATATATATTGCCCTTGTGGTGCCAGATTGCCTCCATATGGATCAGTTTTGGTTGATGACCATGTTAGAAAGTGCCTCCCAAACTTTCACAAGTTGTCTCAAGACAATTGTGGAGGCAAAATGAATTTTAGCAACCTTCTTGAAAATCAAAATTAAATTTTTTTAAAAACAAACATTCTTAAAAAAGAAAACATAAACTTTTTGGTTTTTTTTTTAACGAAAGTGAAACATATTTATTAAAACAATTCTTATTGCTTCAGTTACCTTCAACAACTCCAAATTTGAGAATTTTATGAATATGCCTTGTGACATATGGTGGTTGATGATGAACATTTAGATCTCTTCGGCCTTGACATACAATTGTTTGATCTAATCAATTTTGGTGTGAATTTTTTGTAGCATAAGGTTGAGGGAGTGGATAACACAGGTTGTCTAAACGATGTGTGAATAGGTTCTCAACCAACAATTAGTTGCTCTACAAATTTTGATGTTATTTGTTATGACTTGAACAATGTTTTGAGGCTCCACTTCCTAAATGGTGGTTGTGAGAACATTAGCAATAAATACACCATCCTTCTTCTCCCCTCACAATCCATTGCTTTAAAACATATTGCCTCTTTAGGGAATAGTGCAATATCATTGATTAGTAGCCGATTTCTTGCATCCTTCCATTCATCAAAAATAATGAATACGCTTGTGTTTGACGAGGTTTACCTCTTTTTCCAATATGGTGCTATGTAGTTTCTCAAAACTCAAGCTCTCGTACCTTTGTGGAGCCTCATTATTTGCTTTCACCATTTGTTACCAATATGGTGAATGAACAACATTGAAAGGCAATCCATTTACATATATTATTTTTCTATGTTTAATTGGTAATCTCTCGAGACTCGTTGTAAAATGTCATTTCCAATGGTCCCTTTGATCTCATATGTGTAAAGGCCACAACTTGTTCTTCAATTGTGGCCAAAAATGTGTGGTTGTTGACAAATTGAAGATTAGGGTGTTGGAGGGGGCTTCATTCTTCGAGGTTCTTTAACAAAGGATGATTTAATTTGCGGCCTACTCCTTCATCTGCTTTTTTGGCTCATTAATATATGCTATGATTTGCTCTTGTGGGGTACATTATTTTTTCTAGGGAAGCTTCAATGTCTAGTCCAAGGATGTGTTACAAATAGACTTCCACTTGACTATATGAGCTTGAATACTCAATATCACATCCATTGCAAATCAAAATATAACCCGCATCACTTGGAAGCTATTGTACCATATTAACATATTTCCAAAGGGGAGAATTTATATTTGTTTTGAAGTCAGCCCATGGAGCTAGAATTGGTTGCTATTCTAATCCCTATGGCAACAAGTTCAATTAGCAGCACATTCGAAACAAGTGAAAACAAAAAAATATATGGACAAATTATTTAAAAAAATTAAGCATGTGCCATAGATTCATAGAAGAATGAAAACAAAACAAGAATTTTGAAACAAAACAAGATAGTTCAGTTGTAAAATAAAAAATAAAAAACTTGAATGAAAGAAACCTACCTTTTTTGCAAAAATCTTCCTCTATGTTGTCCTTGGCAACAGATGGGCTCTTACACATGGGTAGGAATAGCAAACCAACCACTTTGGGTCCTTCATTGATCAATCTTCAACTCTATTCGTGCAATGACAAACAAGAATGAAAGTTCAGCAAGGATGAATGATATTTTTGTTTTGCATTCACAATGAGGGAAATCACTTTGTTTTTATCTTTAAAATGTTTTGGAATCAACATTTCAAGGTTAGGGTGGGCTTTTTTAGGCATTAGTCAAATTCAAATGTCAAAATAGAAAAAGATTAAAAAAACCCCAAAAAGCAATAGGTTTGTCGTGGTAGGATTGGCTGGGTGCCAAATTTGGCTCAAGACAGGGCATGTGCAGTACCTTGGATGATCCCCTTGTGTATCAAACTTGGACCCGTATTTGGGCCGGATTGGACCCAAATTGGCAGGTATAGGGGGCTGAACCATTAATTTAGATTTTTCCTTTTTATGACAAATAGGAAAATTGTTTCATAATCAATTGTTTTAATTGATTCCAAGAAATTATTGGAGCTATTTTTATTAATTCCATAGAATATAGGAGACTTTCAATCAAGTTAGAGCAAACTTTGCTAACCTCAACTTAGCAAGAAAACATTATGTTCCAAGTTAAGAGATTGCATTCAAAACTACTAGCCAATTGTCACAACTTTTCTACACTCACATCACTTACCCATGGCAAAACCTCAATCTTGGCCCTTGCTTTGAATATTGGTTTATTGGAATGGCTTTTCGCACTCTTTGAAGACTTTTCTTCATTCAAATTGGCTTGAGGTAGGAGATATGATAAGCTCACATGGAACCATCTGCAATATTTGGTACTTTCGAATGGAGCGTCATATTGGTAAGCGTCTTGATATTTACTCTTATTTAATAGCTCGGCCGTCTCTGGAGGGTAGGAGATATGATCGCTCACATGGAACCATCTGCAATATTTGGTACTCAAATGGAACGTCATATTGGTAAACGTCTTGATATTCCTTGTGGAGTTATTTCTGCACCAGTTCATATACAAAATTTTCCCTTGGGATACCGACCCTTTCTAGGTTACGAAGGTACTAATCAAATAGCTGATCTAATTTATAACTCATTTGCTCTGGGTATGGAGGACCATCTTCTAGATATTTTTGGTGGTCATGATACTAAAGAAATAATATCCAAATCATTGTCTACGGATATAGACCTAGTTTGGAATCCTGAAAGTCAACTAGAATTAAGTAAAATTCCTCGTTTTGCCAGAGAAAAGGTAGAAAGAAATACTGATAAATTTGCACGACAAAAGGGGATTGAAACCATTACTGTCGAAGTAATGTACGCAGCTAAAGAAGCGTTGAATACCTAGCTAACTAGAACAAATAATTCTAAAAATGTATTGTAGAAATTGAGTTAATGACTATTCATAATTACATATCCATTTTGGATCAGATAAAGAGATCTATCTTATCAATTGTTCGATCATATCAATTGTCTGATAATAAAAATGTATTGATATGTCTTATATCTATAAGACATAGATCGATATGAATATTTCAATATTCTATCCTTTTGATCCACTTTCTCTTCACTTTCTCTTCCACTATTGGACTATATAACGATATGTGATTATAATATTGTATTGTGAAATATTTTCTCCATGAAATAGAATTAGCTTCTTGGATGCCTTGATGGTGAAATGGTAGACACGCGACACTCAAAATGTCGTGCTAAACAGCGTGGAGGTTCGAGTCCTCTTCAAGGCATAGATATTGTAATGTTTATTGAATGAGTAATTGAAATAATATCAATTCGATTTGTTGATATTATTTCAATTAGATTGAATTTTTTGATACAAAATCAATAAGGTTAAAATACTGAAAATTATTGTTTTCAAGGTCTTGCAAAATCCGGACCGATCGAATTTGAACAAATAATATAAGTATAAGAAGACTTATATACCTTGGAGAAGTCCACTTTGGGAGGAAACTCGAGCTAAAATGTGAGCAATATCTCACCTAAGCACTCCAAATAGCATTGCAAGAGATCTAAACCTGATAGGCTTGTACACACAGCTTCAATGCCTTCAAATGACCTCTAAAAACACTCTCAAACTGATTTCCCTGCCCATTTTTCCTGAACACATACAATAAACAAATTCTCTTTCTACAGGTCTTTAGAATGCACCACAAGCATCTTTTGATGAATACAATACATCCCAGAGGGCTATATATAGACTCATGATGCCTTGGGATCCAAAAAGACCAATCAAACATGCCAAAATGAGGAGAAAACTGAGAACTGGAATGCCACAAATGAGTGTAATGATTCACTGCTTTTGACAAACTGGTGATTTCATATAGACCCTGGTGATTTTGCTGATGTTAGCTGATTACTCTATTTTGGATTCTCTCCTGCAAAAACCCACATTTTGATGTCTCATATCATCTGATATATTTTTCAGCATTCAAGGGACTCTCCTCTGTTCCAAAACAGTAAAGCTTAAGTAGCCAGTATGTTGTTTGTAATTTTGGGCATGAAAACTCCAATTAACTAACAACATGCTAGCTTATTTTGAGGCTTCCAAAACATGCTATGAAGTACAAAAACTGGGTCCTTTTACAGATCAAAACCAAAGAACGACTGTGTTTTTCATTTCACAATTTGAAAGATAGTTATAGTTTTCTGTTCTGAAAAGCTTTGGTTGTGCATATATTTTTATGGTACTGCTTTCTGGCATTACATGGCATCAACACACCTTTTTGAAAAAAATGAAGACCTAAATATTTTGGCAATCTTCAACTTTTGCCTATTAAATAATGCTGTGCTGGCAGTGATTTTGGTAATTTGGCACCTATTTTTCTTTGTCATTCATTTCTGTTTTTTTAAGTTTATTTGTTCCAGCAATTTGGGGCAGTTTTGATAGACAATTGATAGTCAGCCCTTGAGTAGGGATTGTCATCAATATAATTTGTTACTGTCTCTTCAGTGTCACTGTCCTGTAAATGCAGCTAAGGCCATGATTGGATCAATTGCTTCTTGCCATTAGTATTTCGAGCAGAAGAAAGAAAATAATTGAGTATAGAAAATAAATATTTTCTGATTTGAATCCAAATTTTATTGCTGCCAAATTCAAACTGAAATTCGATCAGAGCTGACAGAATTTTCGCTAATAAGATATTCAGTAACTTACCTAAGAAGTTATTTTCTGATTTGTTATTTGCTTTTATAGAATACATTCTAGTTTAAATACACCTTCTATTGTTTATTTTATTTTTCTGACCAAACCATTTTTTAAAAATCCCAAACATCACAACCTATTTTATCTACTGTTCTCATCAAATTTTCTGTACTTTGTAGCAATGAGATGTAGAGGACTATACTAAAAAGTAGCTGTAGAGAACTGTTGCGCTAGATTGCAATTATGTTGGTTTTGGTTACTGTTTCCACTCTGTTAAAGTCTTCCCTGTAGGCTATTTATACTCTTTCAAAGGCTTTCTATAGGCTATGTTCAATGACCATTGGGTAATTGAATGGGAGATGCTAGTTTGAAGTGTTTTGTTGTCAAACTGTGAGTCTTTGTAACAAGTGTGTATGAGTTTCTATATTACATCATTCATTCTGGCATTATACGGTTTACTGGACAGTTCTTGCTAGTATGTTGTCTTACAGAATTAAATTCTGCAGGAGTTGTATGGACTTGATGCTTCTGATAAAAGTATGAGTGAAGATGATGAGGAATGGGGACTTGGAAAGCGGTCAAAGAAAGGGAGTTTGGTGAATATGGAGCAAGGCAGTTCTAGTATATCAAAAGGAAAGCAGCTTGATAATACATCAGCATCAAAAAAAAAAGTGAAGGCACTTGATGTGAATTCTTCAGAAGATACGAATAGATCAAAATCAACATTGTCCAAAAAAAGAAAAGGTAAGAAAGAAAATGGAGAAAGTGCAGTTGCAAAAGAAATAAAGCATATTGAGCAGGATTTTAATGCAGAAATTCCACCATTGGATGCCAAATTTTGTACAAAAGAAAATGCTGCCAGGCAACAGCAGCGTGAAAGTTCTCCAACACCAGCCAACCAAAATACATCTCCTAGGATGCTTTCTTCTGCAGTTGAGGTATGCTATTGCTGTCCTTGCTTGTATAGTTCTTTTGTGGAAACAGATGCTTGAAGTAATGCTTTTATTTTTTCTCTCAAGTTTTTAATATTCATGTTTGATGTTAAGAAGAGATCTATTTGCTTTCCTACGTTTCATTCGTTGTAGGAAAATCTTATTGAAACCACAGAGTCCCTTGATATACCAACTTATGATTTCATTCATAGTGTAGTGGAGTTTCATAACGATTGTAATATGTTTGTGCTGCCTTTTTGGCTTGGTTTTTCTTCCTTTTCCTGCCTTTACCCACAAATCTTGTAATTTTTTTTTCTGTTGTTCTTTGGACCTGATCTTTGCTCTTGAGTTTCTCTTGGTTGGGCTCTTGTGGCTCCATCTCTTTCTATACTTCCTTGCTGTTTTGCATGTATCCACAAACACAGAGCATAGAACAACAATAAAAATGATAGATAATAGCAATCTAACATGGAGAACCACAAAATGAGGTTAATTCCAAAAAAGCGAGGCATTCTGCTTCTGAAGCCAGTATCTCATGAGTTCTTGCAATGGCTTTTTTCCTTAAAACAGGCCTTAAAAGACCTATCTTACACAAACAACAATGTCCTAACACCACAAGCTCTATAATCCACCAACACATCCCATAAGTCTTTGCTACACTCCTTAAGACCTCTAGGCTGAATTGACATAAGCCTCTACAACCATCTTGCTATCAAACACTAAGGAATGGTTAAGTGCAATGGTCTCTCTTAGAGTTTTTTAACAAGAAAAGTCTAGGAGGGAGACCCAAACATTCTTGCAATTGAATAATCTCTTAACATGATCCAAAGCCTGTGAATGGTTAAAATTCATTCATCTATTACAGAAGAAAGATTACATTATATAGAAATTACAAACTGTTAGTTTTAGACCAGAAATGAAGATAAGCAGAAATACAAAATGATGAACAACAGAACACAGCAAATACCCTGGGAAAACCCTCCTTTTTGAGGGAGAAAAACCCAGCCAAAAATATATCTCTTATATATTTTAATGAAAGGAGCAGAAATCTGCTTACAACTTGGGCCAAATACAAGGTCGATCTGATGTAATGAGAGATAGCACCTCTCCTAGATGCAAAAATACAATCGAATATAATTTCTCCTTGATATTGACCTGCTTGAAGCAATATGATGGTCTGCTGGAAATGTGCGAACTCCTTCTTGAAGTGCAAATTTATTTCTGAATGAATTGATTGATCAATGAATGATCATCGCCTTCTATATATACAAAGCAAGGCGTCATTTCATTTGGGTCAGCCTCATTTACAAAACAGGGCGACTTTTCATTTGGGTCGGCCTCATAAAAAAATAAAATTATTATTTATAGCAAGTCCGACTTGCCTTGGTATTTATCATTTATTATTTTAAATTTGAGAGAAGGATATCTCTTGCCACTACAACATCAACACAAACTACTGTAGTCATTAATGAAATGACCTACTTCTACCTACCCAGAACTGTAGACACAAATTAAAGAAAAGTATACTAACTAAATACAATATACTATTGACTATTAACTATATAAAGAAATATTATTCTAACACCCTCCCTTAATGGTCAATCTATCAACAACACCAAGTTGCCCCCTGAATTTGACAAACTTATCCGAGCTTAGAGACTTGGGGAGAATATTTGCAGTTTGATCCACTGTCGGAACATAATGCAGTTGAACTGATCCGTCTTCTACCAACTTGCGGATGTAGTGACAATGAAGCTCAACATGCTTGGTATGTTCATGGAAGACTGGATTTTTGGCTAGTTTGAGCACCCCTTAATTATCAGTGTACAAGGGAGAAAGACCTT
>VDFB02290855.1:0-31469 GCA_007258455.2 Sequoia sempervirens
TCGAGCAGAAGAAAGAAAATAATTGAGTATAGAAAATAAATATTTTCTGATTTGAATCCAAATTTTATTGCTGCCAAATTCAAACTGAAATTCGATCAGAGCTGACAGAATTTTCGCTAATAAGATATTCAGTAACTTACCTAAGAAGTTATTTTCTGATTTGTTATTTGCTTTTATAGAATACATTCTAGTTTAAATACACCTTCTATTGTTTATTTTATTTTTCTGACCAAACCATTTTTTAAAAATCCCAAACATCACAACCTATTTTATCTACTGTTCTCATCAAATTTTCTGTACTTTGTAGCAATGAGATGTAGAGGACTATACTAAAAAGTAGTTGTAGAGAACTGTTGCGCTAGATTGCAATTATGTTGGTTTTGGTTACTGTTTCCACTCTGTTAAAGTCTTCCCTGTAGGCTATTTATACTCTTTCAAAGGCTTTCTATAGGCTATGTTCAATGACCATTGGGTAATTGAATGGGAGATGCTAGTTTGAAGTGTTTTGTTGTCAAACTGTGAGTCTTTGTAACAAGTGTGTATGAGTTTCTATATTACATCATTCATTCTGGCATTATACGGTTTACTGGACAGTTCTTGCTAGTATGTTGTCTTACAGAATTAAATTCTGCAGGAGTTGTATGGACTTGATGCTTCTGATAAAAGTATGAGTGAAGATGATGAGGAATGGGGACTTGGAAAGCGGTCAAAGAAAGGGAGTTTGGTGAATATGGAGCAAGGCAGTTCTAGTATATCAAAAGGAAAGCAGCTTGATAATACATCAGCATCAAAAAAAAAAGTGAAGGCACTTGATGTGAATTCTTCAGAAGATACGAATAGATCAAAATCAACATTGTCCAAAAAAAGAAAAGGTAAGAAAGAAAATGGAGAAAGTGCAGTTGCAAAAGAAATAAAGCATATTGAGCAGGATTTTAATGCAGAAATTCCACCATTGGATGCCAAATTTTGTACAAAAGAAAATGCTGCCAGGCAACAGCAGCGTGAAAGTTCTCCAACACCAGCCAACCAAAATACATCTCCTAGGATGCTTTCTTCTGCAGTTGAGGTATGCTATTGCTGTCCTTGCTTGTATAGTTCTTTTGTGGAAACAGATGCTTGAAGTAATGCTTTTATTTTTTCTCTCAAGTTTTTAATATTCATGTTTGATGTTAAGAAGAGATCTATTTGCTTTCCTACGTTTCATTCGTTGTAGGAAAATCTTATTGAAACCACAGAGTCCCTTGATATACCAACTTATGATTTCATTCATAGTGTAGTGGAGTTTCATAACGATTGTAATATGTTTGTGCTGCCTTTTTGGCTTGGTTTTTCTTCCTTTTCCTGCCTTTACCCACAAATCTTGTAATTTTTTTTTCTGTTGTTCTTTGGACCTGATCTTTGCTCTTGAGTTTCTCTTGGTTGGGCTCTTGTGGTTCCATCTCTTTCTATGCTTCCTTGTTGTTTTGCATGTATCCACAAACACAGAGCATAGAACAACAATAAAAATGATAGATAATAGCAATCTAACATGGAGAACCACAAAATGAGGTTAATTCCAAAAAAGCGAGGCATTCTGCTTCTGAAGCCAGTATCTCATGAGTTCTTGCAATGGCTTTTTTCCTTAAAACAGGCCTTAAAAGACCTATCTTACACAAACAACAATGTCCTAACACCACAAGCTCTATAATCCACCAACACATCCCATAAGTCTTTGCTACACTCCTTAAGACCTCTAGGCTGAATTGACATAAGCCTCTACAACCATCTTGCTATCAAACACTAAGGAATGGTTAAGTGCAATGGTCTCTCTTAGAGTTTTTTAACAAGAAAAGTCTAGGAGGGAGACCCAAACATTCTTGCAATTGAATAATCTCTTAACATGATCCAAAGCCTGTGAATGGTTAAAATTCATTCATCTATTACAGAAGAAAGATTACATTATATAGAAATTACAAACTGTTAGTTTTAGACCAGAAATGATGATAAGCAGAAATACAAAATGATGAACAACAAAACACAGCAAATACCCTGGGAAAACCCTCCTTTTTGAGGGAGAAAAACCCAGCCAAAAATATATCTCTTATATATTTTAATGAAAGGAGCAGAAATCTGCTTACAACTTGGGCCAAATACAAGGTCGATCTGATGTAATGAGAGATAGCACCTCTCCTAGATGCAAAAATACAATCGAATATAATTTCTCCTTGATATTGATCTGCTTGAAGCAATATGATGGTCTGCTGGAAATGTGCGAACTCCTTCTTGAAGTGCAAATTTATTTCTGAATGAATTGATTGATCAATGAATGATCATCGCCTTCTATATATACAAAGCAAGGCGTCATTTCATTTGGGTCAGCCTCATTTACAAAACAGGGCGACTTTTCATTTGGGTCGGCCTCATAAAAAAATAAAATTATTATTTATAGCAAGTCCGACTTGCCTTGGTATTTATCATTTATTATTTTAAATTTGAGAGAAGGATATCTCTTGCCACTACAACATCAACACAAACTACTGTAGTCATTAATGAAATGACCTACTTCTACCTACCCAGAACTGTAGACACAAATTAAAGAAAAGTATACTAACTAAATACAATATACTATTGACTATTAACTATATAAAGAAATATTATTCTAACACCCTCCCTTAATGGTCAATCTATCAACAACACCAAGTTGCCCCCTGAATTTGACAAACTTATCCGAGCTTAGAGACTTGGGGAGAATATTTGCAGTTTGATCCACTGTCGGAACATAATGCAGTTGAACTGATCCGTCTTCTACCAACTTGCGGATGTAGTGACAATGAAGCTCAACATGCTTGGTATGTTCATGGAAGACTGGATTTTTGGCTAGTTTGAGCACCCCTTAATTATCAGTGTACAAGGGAGAAAGACCTTCTTGTGACATGTGCATGTCACAAAGCATCTTGCGGAGCCAAACAACCTCACATGTTGCTTTATCAGTTCCTCGATATTTTGCTTCATTCAAGGAAAGAGCCACTCCCTGTTGCTTCTTGCTGGTCCATGTTACAACACTTGTACCCAAACTAAATACATACCCAAAAGTGGATTTTCTGTCATCCATTGAACCTGCCCAATCTGAGTTTGTATAACCAACCAGCTTTGGATCCTTGCATCTGCCATACAGAAAGCCAAAATCTGAAGTGCCCTTCACATATCTCAACACTCGCTTCGCTGCAACCCAATGATCAACTTTTGGAGCTGTCAAGAAGCGAGAAATGTAGCTCACGACAAAACTGATATCAGGTCTAGTGTTAGTGAGGTAGATGAGGCTGCCCACTAGTTGCTTGAATGCTATCTCATTTACTGTAGGTGAATCAGATTTGGCTGATAACTTTAGCCCCTTCTCCATAGGTGTGGAGGCAGGTTTGCAATCCTGCATCCAAAATTTGTCAAGCAGACTTCTGGCATATTTAGATTGAGAGATAAAAATGCTACTAGCGGTCTGCCGAACCTCAATACCCAAACAATAATGAAGAAGCCCCAAATCTGTCATGTCAAAAGCTTGACACAAATCCTGTTTGATTGCTGCAATCAAATGTGCTGAACTGACAGCAAGGATCAAGTCATCAACATAGACAACAAGAAACAAAACATCATCACCAAAGTGCTTGACATACAAATTAGAGTCAGAAGGGTTGTGCTGAAAACCATGATCAACCAAGTATTGATCAATCTTGATGTACCATGCACGGGGAGCCTGTTTTAGCCCATAGAGTGCTTTCGCGAGCCTACATACTTGATGTTCTTTGCCGACAACCTTGAAACCAGGAGGCTGCGTCATGTAGACTTCTTCTTGCAACTCACTGTTGAGAAAGGCACTCTTGACATCCATTTGATGAACCGTCCATCCAAACTGGGCTTGAATTGTGCTCATCTTGGCAATAGGAGCAAAAGTCTCCTCATAGTCAATGCTCTTGCTGTGTGAATCCACGAGCTACCAACCTTGTCTTGTATTTATCCAGAGTACCATTTGCATGATATTTGACCTTGTAAAACCATTTGCAACTGATAGGTTTCTTCCTAGGAGGAAGATTACAAAGAACCCAAGTGTGATTCTTCAGAAGACTATGATATTCTGTCTCCATAGCCGTTTCCCACTCTAGAATTCCTTTAGCCTCTGAATATGTTTGAGGCTCATAGATGCTGTGGATGTTGGCCATAAGAGCAAAATTGACTGTGTTTTGCTGCTTGCTCTTTCTGCGAACTGATCTGCCCTCAATGAGTTCATCATCATGAAGATCTCCGATAGTCTTGAGCCACCACTTAGGCCAACGAGTAGAAGTGCCAACATCTGAAATAGGAGAAACATCTCTTGGGATTTCTGGAACAAAGTCATCTAGATGTGAGTCCTGAGGAAAATTAGGTGGTGCTAGATCATGACTGGTAGACTCCTCATCTTCAGAGTCAGAATGCTCTGAAGCCCTCCCATTAGGGGAACCAAGAGGAAGACGAACACCCTCATCATAAGCCTTCACAGGTGGATCCCGAGGACTGGTAGTAGGAAGAAATGGACCAGTTGTCTCATCGATCACAACATCACGACTGAAGATGAGACGATCTGTCTCCACATCAATCAACCTGTATGCCTTGTGATTGTCGCTGTAACCAATAAACATAAGTAGCTGGCTCTTAGAGTCCACCTTGGGACGCTTAGCATCTGGAATCTAGACATGAGCTGTAGAAGCAAATACTTTCAGATGGCCCACCTTAGGCTTACGTCCTGACCAAGCTTCTTCAAGAGTCATCTTCTTAATGACCTGTGTAGGTGACCGATTTAGGAGGTAGACTGCAGTGTAGACTGCTTCAGCCCAGTATTTCTTAGGGACATTTCTATACTCCATCATAGAACGAGCCATTTCAGTAATGGTGTGATTCCTACGTTCAACGACACCTTTCTGCTGAGGGGTGTATGCTGTGGTGAGTTGTTGTTTAATGCCATGTGTAGCACAAAAAGTAGAGAAGTCAGCTGAACAAAACTCCCCCCCATTATTTGACCTTAGAGTGACTTCTAAGAACCTGATTCTTTCTCAACTAAGGCCTTATATTGCTGAAATGTACTGAACACATCTGATTTATGTTTCAAAAAGTACACCCACATTTTTCTACTGAAATCATCAACAAATAATAAAAAGTACCTGGACCCAGTAACAGACGGAGTGTTCATTGGTCCGCATACATCAGCGTGAACCAATTGAAGTACCTTGGAGGCTAGCCAAGAATCACCATCCGAGAATGGTGTCCGATGTTGCTTCCCAGCTTGACAGGCTCCACAAACTCCATGATTTTGAGTTTGGATCTCAGGTAGACCAGCAACCAAACTGTCATGTCCCTCAAATGGGGACACTAAAATTTAGAAATAACCAAACAATGAAGTGCAAATAAATAGAAAAATATATATAAATATTAGCAACTTCATTATAATTGTCAAGATAATACTATAATTATGAATATAAATATAGGTAATTACCATTCAAACCTTATTGTCACAGATAGTATTATAATTATGATATAAATATCCTAAATAAAACAACAAATATAATTTTGGTAATTACTATGGGATTCAATAAACTAATATAAATTAAATAATAAATATATAAATAAACAAATGAAATAAATATCAAATAGAATAATTGATATTATTTATATCTGATCATACCTATGTTTATAAATAAATAAATAGTCACAAAGTAATTGCTAAGCATCAAAGTTAAATAAAATGAATATAATCCATACTATCATCATAATTAATGGAAGGGCAAATAAATATTAAAATATAAATGTGAGAGACTGCAATTTAATATTATAATTATAATTCTAGAGAACATTACAATCATAAAATCATTATTATAACATCACAAGACTGAACTGATTAGTATTATTATAATAATAAAACATTCAGAAAAATAAATACTAATAATATTATATCTGAGATAAACGAGTAAATATTAATATAGAAATATTTATTTCTAATATAAATCTTAGAACCAAATTAAGCAAGACATGATTATTCTAAAAACAGCGATTTCTAAAAGATACGATTGTTTCAAAAGACGCTACTATTACAAAGAGGTGCAGCTCTCACTTGATCGGGGATATTTAAGGATAACCCTGGGCTATAAGAAGAAAGGGCATGGGAGTTACAAGGAGATAATAATAGAAAGCATCGGGGGGAATAGAAAATTAATTAGTCCAGTTTGAAAATATAAAAGATCGGGAATAAAAGATAAGAATATATTCTGAAAATAAACATCAATCGTGGCTAGGGGGAATAAGAAAGAAAGAGGTTATTCTGACAGCAAATTGAGGTAAGTAGATCTGATCAAATACAGAGCAGCAAACTGAGGTAAGTACTTAATGGATAAAAATAATTAAGTTGGTAATTACTTATATAATTGCAAGGTAAGAATAGCAGCTGATTAAATATATTATTGATTTAGATTTCAGTTGGTACTTATAAATATATTTAAATATGTCATGATTTATGAATATATCTCAGTATATTTTGACGGATACATATAATGAGAAATTGAATGACACGTTGGTAAGTGATAAATACAAATTTAGATATATATATTGTGGTGATTGACAAATACAATGTATATATATAAATGGAGTGTCCAATAATGATGCTTACAACAATTATTGTATCTCATATGCTATTTTGACTTTTACTAAAAGAATAGATATCGTGCCAAATCCCTTTCGCTAATACCCACTGAGGATAGGAAGTTTGTGGAGGGAAAGGCTGGTAATTCGGTCTATTGATGGATGGTCCCAAGACGGGTAGAAAACCTTGAGGGTCTCCAATTGGAGACCGTTCACGCGCCCTTGGCACAGTAATTCTTCCATCCACCGATGAGGTTAGGAAAGAGGAAAAAGGCAAAGGTCTATTCCGATCAAGAGTAATAAGTCATATCAGATTAAGATGTGTTTTATGCACTAGATGATAATGCATTTATCTTATTCTTAAAATGTTCAATCTGAAATGATCTAATTTAATCTTGAACAAGGAACTATGTGTATTTGTTGGTGTTGATGTTATGACAGCGTCAGGCTTCTACTTGTAGCCTAGATCATTCAATGAAGAACAAATTAAATGCATAGCCTAATGGCTATTTAATTTGTTAAGGTAACGTTTGATGAAGAGGCGCTTCATCATTATATAATTTATAATATTTAATTATTGTTAATGAGGTTGACATCATGGAGGTGCGATTCTTGAAGGGATACGATCTTTGGAGGCTGACATTATGATTCTAGAAGTTGTGATTCTTGTGAAGGCCGACATGAAGATATGAGGAGATGCGTCCTTTCCTCTCACTTGTATATATTAAGGTTGATAATTTGACATTCATCATTCCATTCATTCGATATCGATTCATTGCATAAGAGCGATATACTTCAAGTGCAGATCATATACTTATTGAAGGCGAAGATCTTATTGAGTGAGATCGATATTATTAGTAGAAAGGAGTATTATATCATTCTGTATTTGCATCAGATTGTGGTGCAATTGCTTGGCCTCATAATTGGCCTCATTGTAAAAGTGATCATTGTTTACATTCAATATATAAGTGATATTGTTGCTGGGTTTTTCTCCCTCAAGAGGAGGGTTTTCCCAGGGTATATACTGTGTTTGTGTGTCTGATTTATGAATTAAAATCTGCTTATCTAATCTGATCATAAAAACTAATAGTTGGTAATGCATGATGTATGCAGGGCTTCAAGACAACTTACATGTGCAAAATTAAGTATTGGTAAATACAAAATCCCTTATCCTAACTTGTGCATTTTATGTCTCTAATAAGGGGACATTACACAAACCCTCCCGAGATAGTTGAGAGAGATAGTGCACATTCAAGTGCCCATAACGCTGATGCCAAAGTTTGCTGATGGAAGTACTCTTGGCTGCCAGAGCGTGCTCTTGAGAATCACTGAAATCAGCAAGTCTATACAGACCATGATCCTCAAGTCCCATAGTGATTGTAGTACGAGTCTCCCTATCAACGATGCTGCAAGTGGACGAACTAAAAACAACATCCCACTGGGGAGAATGCCTCATGATCTGGTTGACGGAGAGAAGATTATGTTCTATGTCTGGAACATAGTAAACATCAAGAAAGATTAAATTTCTTCTTCCTGAGTGAATCTGGACAGTGCCCTTACCAACAACTATGTACTCTTTGCCTCTTCCAAAAGTGACAGAATCAGAGAATTGTTTGAATTTTGTGAAACAATCCCGACGATGAGTAAAATGCCGCGAAGCCCCATAATCAATATACTAGGCAAAAGATTGTATTGGATTTGTTGTTCTCTTGGCCATAAACACATAGAATGCAGGTTCTTTCTGATCAGTGTGCTTTGCAACATTGGGTTTAGGTTGAGACCCACCCTGCTTCTTTTGTTCAGAAGCCAACCGAATTTGACAGTCAGCCTTCATGTGACCATATTTGTGGCAATAATTGCACTGAACGTTCTTTTTCTTCTTGTTGTCCTGAGAAGAACCAGGGCCTTTCGGTTGAGAAGATTGAGCCTTCCCTTTGTTCTTAGTAGAAGATTTGGTAGAGAACGCTTGCTCTGTGGAGGTGGAATTGGTACTGCTTCCAAATTGCTGTCTCTAACGATCTTGTTGTAGAAGCTTGTTACACAAGTCTGGAAACTTTAAATCAACATTTGTTGAAGTAATATTGAGCGTTTCAATGAAATGCTCATAAGATTTTGGCAAACTCTTCAAAGTAATGACGACCATCTCCTCTTCCTCCATTGTTCGACCAATCTTCTCCAATTGATCACGAATGTCCTTAATCTTTGTCAGATGTTCCTGTAAGGACATTTTCTCATCCATCATGATGGAAAAGAGCATGTTCTTGAGAAAAAACGCTCTGCTCTTGTCGGAGGTTTCATGAAGGGCCTTCAAATGATCCCAGATTTCCGTAGCAGTTTTGTCAGACGGTTTTTGAGGTAGTTGCTCATCTGTGACTGAGAGTTTGATGGGCATGACAACTTCTCGACTGCGTTCATCCCATTTGTCTTGATCCTTTCCGGCTATGGTGGGATGAGTTGAGTTCCCCAAAACGATCTGATTGAGGCAACGATATTCAAAGATCGTAAGCATGTGTTGCTTCCAGGTGTTGTTATTCTTCCCATTGAACTTCTGGTTGCTTTCAAGCATTATATTTGTCAGAGATGCCATCACATACCCTGAGGTCAAACTGGTGAAGGCACAAAAAAAATTGCACTGAAAACAAAAATAAGTTCTGCAGGACAAATTCTAAGGCAAAAATCAAAACCCTAGCACAAATTTTGAGATATAAAACCAATGTAGAGTTTTTAAGACAAAACCTAGAAAATTTGAAGAATACCCAGAAAATTTCGGCAACAACCACATGCACAAATTTCGGGGCACGAAAAATGATGCACCCAGAAAAATTCGAAGGCAACCCAGGAAAGGTCTCGAAAACCCACCAAGAATCTGTAATCGAATTTTTTTTCTGACTTGAAACATAGGGTCAAAACCCTAGCCGAAAATGCAGAAACCTATGTTACTAGTTTGGGGACGGGTTCGGGTACGAGAACCCGGTATGTGGGTATGGGCAAAATTTTTTTAGGGGTTTGGGTACGTATGGGTACGTGTATATATATATATATACAAAAAAAAAGAGAAATATATAGAATTGTAAAACTAAATCATTTCATAGTATGATTACTTGATCATTGATCAATGCCAAATGCCAAAGATAAATATTAAATGCCAATTGATAGTTGAAAAATATTCAAATAAAGGCTAAAGCATATCAATGATATCATATACGTCTATGTTCACGATTCCAATGGAAATCATCACAATTACTAAATTACAAAATGTAGTTCATGAAACATGATTCAATGTTCATTGTTCAAGTGTTCATCAATCATCAAAAGGATTCTCAAAAGAATCATCGTGACTTGGATTATCAGCGGCTTCAACTTCAAGATCATCATCATTTGAACCCAAAGCGGATTCAACACCATGTGGTATGTCATCAATATCATCCACATCATCCATAGTGGCTCTAGCAAGATCCTGAATGGTTGCATCCAAGTCAGCAGACTCGGGTGCTACATCCCAAAGCCTCGCTGCCCCCTGCTTGTATTGAGGTTCCTTACGTGACAGAAGACGCAAATTGGAATGAATATACACCAAGTCTTCAGCTCTTTTTGCAGCCAACCGGTTATGCTTCACTGAGTGGATAAAGGAGTATGTACTCCAATTCCGTTCAGCGGCAGAAGAGCTTGCAACCTGGAGAGAAAACCAACAAAATAAAAAATAAAAAATGCAAGATAAATTCAAGAATGTTAAGTGTTAAATTCTACAATACAAGTGGCAAAAAAAAAAAAACTTGTGAGAGGATCTTGATTGCAAGAGGTTGGAGGTACATATAATCTTGACCATGGAGGTACCACCATGTAATAGCATCCATTTTGTATTGGTCTCTAACAACAGAAGGGGTATGATTTTTTCCTGAGACAAACAATCCAAATTCTCTCATAACACTTGTCTGCACTTCTGGATCACTGAAGATTCTACTAAATGCCCTCTTATACCCATTAGCAACTTCATAATCTCTATATGGCGGTATTCTCCTTGGGATAGAAAGTACTTCAGTGGTATAGTACCTCGGAGATAGGGCATATGCAAGGAGGTGCAATGGAGTTGTCATCTTGTTCCAACGATGAAGAACAATTGCTTCCACCCTTTTGTAAAAGGTGTCTTCAGGATCATTCTCTCTCTTTTGTATTTCTATTTTTATTTTTTCCAACATCGTGTCCATGCTATCATAGACATCCCCCAAGCATGGTTCATCTGTATCAGCAAACCGAAGCATAGACATGATAGGTTCGGTGAACTCCAATAAATAATTCACACGATCCCACCAATTGTCATCCAAGATCAACGCCTTGACCTTTTGGGCCCTCTCTGAATTTGATTGTTTCCATATACCCCATTGGTTGCTAATAACCATTTGACTCAGTGCCTCTTTCACCTTCACAAGTCGTCTCAGAACAATTGTGTGAGATGCAAACCGGGTCTCAACAACCTAAGAACATGTTAATAGTAAGTTAATAACACATTTAAAATATGTAAATAATGCAAAAAAACAAATTATTCAATTATGTAAAACATGATATAAATGAAACTAAATAAATTAAATTTACCTTCAACAATTCTAATCTTGAAAAAGTTTTGAAAATTGCTTGTGACATATGGTGGTTTGTCGCAAACATCTGGATCTCCTTGGCCTCCTGGTATATTTCTTTTACCCACTCTATTTGGTTGCCAATTGCTTGCATCACCAAATTGAGGGAGTGTACGGTGCACGGTGTCCAAAAGATGTGCTCATATCTAGCCTCTACCAAAGCACCTGCAGCCCTTTAAACTTTTGCATTGTCAGTAATTACTTGGACAACATTTTCACTACCCACCATCTTTATGGAGTCAATGAGAATCCTGGAAATGAACTCTGCATCTTTCACTTCCCCTTCACAGTCAACCGCCCTCAAAAACATTGCCCCCTTGGGGGACACTGCAATAACACTAATCAATGGACGGTTTTTGCAATCTTTCCATCCATCGAAAACAATAGATACACCTGTTTCAACCCAAGAATCTCTAATTGGTTTCAATTGGGCCTCTATAGATTTCTTCTCTTTTTGCAATAAGGTGGTACTCACCTTTTCATACCCAGGACTTGTGAAACCAGGAGGTGCACTATTTATTGCTGACACCATGTCCCGCCAATATGGTAATCTCACCATGTTGAATGGAAGACCATTGGCATAGAGGCAACGTGCAATTTTTTCTTCAGCAATATCTCTTGCCTCCATTTTAAATGCCTTCTCCAATGGACCTCTCTTGCAGGTGGTGATTTGTGGTTCTTCATCTTCTTCTGTAGAAGGTATAGACAAGAAGGGATGTCTAGAGGGCCTAACTGTTTGAGTGGGTAATGTTGTACTTTTTTTTTCTTTCCGGAACTATAACCACTTTGTTTTCCTCTTGCAACCAATTTGTCAGCATCTTCTTGTTCTTTTATAAATGCTGCTATTTGTACAACAGACAACCCCTTCTTATTTGGGCCCTCACACATATTAATTCCTTTACCACCAGGGCCCATAAAATGAAGTTTCATTCGGTAATAGGAGCTATTATCTTGTGCATTGCAAAAATTACACTTCCAAACAAACCCCCACCTCTAGGAATTTGTGAAATTCTTGTGGTATGTCTCCATAAAGGAGATCCTTTATCAATTTTGAACTTTTGACTTACCTCCCCACCCACTGAACTTTGACTACCGGCCATTGTTGCAATTTATAAAAAAAATGAAAAAAAAAAATACTTGAAAAACTTCTTCACAAACTTGAAAAAATCCATCAAAAACTAAGAAACTTGAAAAAATTCATCAAAAGATTAAAGAATAGGGTTTAAATGCATACCTTAAACACCTAAATCTCCTTTGTAGAAGCTATTTGGCACTCCACAATCGATCTCCTTCGAATACAATCATCTCCCTTCAAAATGCCAAGATGGAGAGAAAATATGTTGAGAGCAAAATGAGAGGTAAAAATGAAATGTTTTAGTGTTGAAGGGCCTCATATTGGGCCGTTTTAGGGTTAAGAGGCAAAATAATAATAAAAAAATTGTTTTTTTATTTAAGTTTGGGCCCACATTTTAAGTGCTGGGCCGTGGGTTCTCCCAGGTACGCCCGGGTACGCGGTTGGTACTCCTGGGTCCGTGAACCATTGGGCTGGGTTCGCACTGGGTATGCACAGGGTGTGCGCCTAGCCCTGTGTGCGCACCTGGGCGAACCCACAGGGCTGGGTGCGCACCCTGTGTGTACCCAACACATACCCATAGGCGAACTCGTACCAGGTTCGTACTCGCACTGGGTTCGAGGCTTGTGGGTACGAACCCTGCATCATAGGCAGAAACCCTAGGCAGTCATGGATGCACCAGAAAAATGCAGAAAATCGCAGGAAAGATGAGACTGCAGAAGACGTTTTTAGAAAAATAAGAGAAACGCAGCAGAAGGAGACTGAAATCTACGGCCAAGGAAGAAAATCGCTTCCAAAACAGATAGCGAGAAACGCGATTTTATTCAGCCAAAAAACACAGATCATTAACTAAGAAACACGACCATAAGGGCATAAAATCTTTGAAAATCGCGTCCAGAAGAGAAAAAATTAAAATAAAACACGACCAGAGTAAAGAGAAATTGCGCCTAGACAGAAGGAAATTGCGGGCAGAAGAATAGCAAAAATCTGCACAGAAGGCTCCTGTAAAAAACGCGACCTTGGAACTGAAGAACGCGTGCCCTAGTCACTCGAAAATAGAGTGAAATCGCGTCTAGCTTGCAGACAAACAAGTCGCCCTTTGATAAATGGAAATATCAGAGAATTGAAAGGGATTTTTAAGCCGAAAAATTGCAGGGTATAAACCCATGATTTTTTAAAAAATTACGTTTTTTTCTTGCCATGATTTTTCTACATAAAAATCTCCTTCAAAAATTTTCAAAATTTTCAAAAGAGAGGCGCTAGAAATTTTTCACAAAAATTCATTGAATTTTTTTTCTCAAAACAGAAAAAAAATTCAAGTTGCCTACTCTGATACCATGTGAATGGTTAAAATTCATTCATCTATTACAGAAGAAATATTATATTATATAGAAATTAAAAACTACTGTAATCTTTAATGAAATGACCTACTTCTACCTACCCAGAACTGTAGACAGAAATTAAAGAAAACTAAACTAACTAAATACAATATACTATTGACTATTAACTATATAAAGAAATATTATTCTAATAAAGCCGTATACCCTACAGACCCTGCCTCGCCATTTTCAGAGATGTATTCAACTGCATTCATACCCATCTTTACTACCTCATTTCTCTATCGGGTCTAGTCACTTTGAGTAGTCAAATCCTTGAACTCACCTTCCTTTGATTTCCTGAGACAACTTCAAAAATTCAGTTTAGATGTCAATTTACAAGAATGAGCCTTTAAAGTTGTTTAGCATAGGGGTTAGTTTTAATGAGAACATGAAGTGAGCAAGTTAGCTTTAATTGTTTTGTATTCAGGTCATGCCGCACTAACTATAAGGCTTTTGGTTCCCAAAATCTTGGGAGTTCATTAGATGAGATATGATTCTCGCCTCGCTTCTTGTATTCCGTTTGGTCTTGCACAACTTAGTCTCTTCAAGCCAACCTAAAACTATTTCCACAACCCTTTTGTTTGCTTTTGATTTGGATTAGTAGATGCATTGGAAGTAGTCACACATTGAATATTTTGAGTACAAGTTTGTCTAACAAAAGAAAGGAATTAATCTTACTACTAGCATTAATCAACCTCTCTCGTTTTTGTACACTTACCAAGGAGATTTGCAAGCTGCCTTCTTAAGCATGGATGATGAAGTTTTGCTATCTTTAATAAGCCTATGCTTGTCGTTCCTTGTATAGTAATTAACATCTCTATGATACATATATGGATTGCGAAACATTGCCGAATACATATCAAAACGAACCACATTTGTGATGACTTCATCAAGACAATGTTGATTTACACCAAGCTCCAACTTGCATTGTTTGTTGATAGAAAATTATTATCCCAACTCATAGGGATAAGAATGTTCATATAATTTCCTAAGTTTCTCTACCAATTGCAGTATCAAAGAGAGCATCTTCCTTTGTCTTGTTGATTTGAATCTTTATGTGAAAGTGTTTGGTGTGTTACCCTTGTCTTGCCCTTCATCATCACTCAAGCAAACCTTTTTGTTAAGGGATGTGCAAATAAGTCTCTCATCTACTTTGGAACAACATTCCACTTTTCTTCAAAATAAGCACAACTTTCTTTTGCTTGATCTTATCCTTGATTTTCCATGGGTGCAACTCTAGGTGTGGCTTTTGATTTTGTCTATATGTCTTTTACTTGAATACATGTATGATGTTTATTATGTTTAGTGGAAGTAAAAGCACTAAACATACCTTCCCCTTGCTTATATCTTTGGCCTTCAAGATGCCTTACTGTCCTTGTGTTTTCTAGTAAGTGGATGGACTTTTTTGCTTGATCATTTCAATGTAATGAGCATGGGAATATGCCTCATCTATATCATTAGGATTGAGAGAAATACATGCCTTCTTAAATGTCTATGATACCACCTATGCACTTTGAAGACAAGGGAAATAAACATTCAATAGTAAATAACTTTTATACCTTGTTCCTTTGATTGAGTTGAAGTGAAGTGCACCTTTTCAGCTCCACTTGATATGCTAAGACTTGTGATAAATGCAATTATGTGAAATATGGAGTGCTCTCAATGCATCAGTGTAACAGTAGCTCAAGGATTTGATTATGAAAATAGACATCATATAATTAGCATATGGATGGGGTTATGAAATGAGGAGAAATTGCTTGGATATATAGATTTTCCATGGAAGGAATGAAGGGTCGAGATGCATTGGCTAATGGAGGGCTAGGATTTTAGGATTGTGGAGACATGGAGCGAAAGCTTACTCACAAGGGAAAGAGTTGTAAGGAGAGGTATGCTCTCACGTGTAAGCAAGGTGGCATGTGTAAGATGAGGTGGAGGCTTGAGAGGGTTTTAAGCTTACAAGTTTGCATGCTCACATGTGTGAGCATGAAATATTCCCTTTAGTTTTTTCCCAAATTTTTCAAAACAAATCCAGCACAAGCACCAATGATTAGCGTTAGCTCCGAAGATAATCAGCTTGAAAGTATCCCTCACCAAGAATGTTCATCAATATCCCGTTGAAGGTGAGGTGATAGCATATGGTGCCGGGGATTGTTAGCAACAAACTGAACTGAATTACAATGCTGGAAATGAAAGTGTAGGCAGTAAACCGACTATGAAATTCCGTACTACCACTTATTCAGTGGGGGGAAATTATTACAATGAGAGTGCAATCATCTGCTAACAACAGGCATCCGCTTTCCAGCAGACATCCACTAAGTAGTGGGAATACTCCACTTATCTAGTGGGTGAAATAAGAAAGATACAAATGAAATATGCCAAAGATAGAGAGGCTGATTCAGTACTACTGAAACCGGCATTACAATGAGCTTATTACAATGATTTTACAATAGAATCTGCTCCAAATTCACTGCAATGATTACACTATATCTCCAATTACAATGTGAGTAGAAATACCAAGGAAATATAGCATAAATGGTAATAATCAGGTCTGATATAAAAACCAGCATTCTGTATACTCAGACTAGCAAGTAATTACTCTACCAAAATGCCCAAAACTCCTACCACACTTCACTAAATCCAATGAAACTGAAAACACACCATCTCTAATGCTAGGCGACCAAGAAACATCCAATAACCAAGCACAAACAGCACCAAAATGGCCCAGCACGGTAACCAAGGCAGCGAGGGCAAGGTACGGCCTATGAAGGAGGTTGACCTTGTCTCAAAAATCAACCACTCAATGATAAAATCTGCAAATTCGCACAAAGAGGTGCCTAGGCCATAGGAACATTAGGAGCAAATACCCAAAATGATATTCAATTCACACAATGACTTATGAATTTCACCTACAACCATATGCAAACTAGCAACCTGTGAACTTGACAAAATCATCAAAACTTTTACAATAATGCTCAATCTGCAATCTCTGTGTGAGAAGCAACCTCAATTCCAACTAGGTGTTATCTTTCAAACACGAAATTGGATACTTGCTAGGAGGTATGCATTCCTCGAAGCCATAAGCCTGAAACCAATTCGGCAACAATTCGATATGATAAGCAATAGATGATGAATGAATGAGCAAAGGCTTGCTTATAAAGAGCTTGAGGTGACCTTTCAGCTTCCAACATTTCCCTCCAAAAGGGACGCCCCAATTCACCTTGAAATATTTTTAATTTCAAAACATATTATAATCACCTTCTCATAGGCGTCCAAGTCTCAAGGGGACATTATAACATTTAAAATATCAAAATACTCCTAAATGAGGCGTCCACCCTTATGAACCACATTTTGAAAACATCTTTAAGTCATAACACTAGGCCAAGTGGCCCAATATGGAAATATAACATTAATGACCTAAAATAACTTATTTCTCCAAAATTGCACCTCAAAAGCCAAATCCAAAAATACTCAACTGCCCTGCCTGAAGTGGAAAGCTCATTGTGTTGTTGCCAATCAAAACACTGCTAAAAATAGAACTTACTGAAAAATAGCATACTGTTAAAAATAGTAAGTTGTTCCAAACTCATTTTGAGCACAAACTGGGCACCCATCATGACTTACTAAAAATAGTAAGTGTCGGGAAAGGTTGTCAAATGGAGATGCATGTTACACCATTCTGAAGCTCTCCAAAAACCCAGAAAGTTCCACTATACATGCATCAAAAACTCCCACATGCAAACCTTCAAAAATGCATTAGAAACCTCCTATAAAATAGGAAACTGTAATTTTACCTCTGACGAGCCTACGGGCATCTAGAAGAGGTTGATGGGCCACTGCATTGCTCACTAATGAGAAGGGGACATTACAGAGCAAGAAGTGGGGTGAGTAAGCATGTTCACACATGTGGTAACATGAGGGGGTAAGGGACACATGTCAAGTGATGGAAAGTTTAGATTTTGATCTATGTGAGGATATTGGATGGCCAAGATTGAATATTGGAAGATTGGGTGAGGTGGAATTAAAAATTAGAAGAAAAGTTAATGGAGGCTTATTTAGCCTTGATTAATTAATTAATTGGGGGTTAATTAATTAATTAAGTTGGAGGAATTAAGGACAAAATTTATGGATTTAATTAATCTTAGGAAGAAAATAGAAATTGATTGCTGGAAGGGTGAATTATTTAATTATTTACGAGAATATGGGATAGTGGTTTATTGCAAAAATAATTAATTAATGGGAAATTGATGAATCAGGAATTGGTGGTGAGTTTTGGGTGTCTACATACTCTATTAGGACATTCTCTTCTTGTTCATCCAGGTAGCCCTTTTATCAAATTCATCAGTGTATTCTTATATAGAACTAGTGAGGGGATGGAGGTGGCAAATCCAACCAATAGGGAGTGACCAGCAAGTGATCTAAAATCCTAAATGTTTCTCCCTTTTAGGATGATGACACCTCAACACCTTATCTATTAGTTATTAACTAATTAAACTTTATTAATTTATTTTGAAGTATTGTGGTCATATGAATGGGGCTCCGACCCAATCAAATACAAAAAGTTATTACATATATAGTACTAAAACTGCCTATATACTTGAAGGATAACCATGGAGCTAGAACATAAAAAAATATTTAACCAAAAAACACCAAATAATCAAGAGACCAAAAACCAACACAAACACCATAGTATTATGGAAAAGTTGACAATCAAATGTGATATAGGGCCTTTTGCATTCATCACACCATTAAACTTCATTACTGTCAAAACTTTTGTCCTTCTTGCCACCCTCGTATGGAACTCGTTCTCTAGAAAGGGCATCATGTAGCCATTGGTGGTTTCAAGTGTGCACTAATGAATGGACACTATCACATTCCTCATCACTATGTTTAGATCTCAGTAGAAGTCTTTTAGTATTTGAACATCTACCATTAGCTCATGAATTTTTGCTCGAATAGCCCTTATCTTCCCTTTTGAAGTGTTGGCTAAGACTTGCCCTTCCTCTTTACTAAAGATTTTAACTCTCCTTACCATTATCTTCCCCTCCTCATCTTCTTCCACCCAACAAGTGCTTGAACTTGTAAATCGTGAATACTCTCGCTTATCTCCAAGTCTTGTATTGCCATTTTCAATTTTATATTGAAGTCCTCTAGAATTGATGCATGGGTTCTCATCATTCCATTGTAAGCTAAACCATCCTCTCCCAAAATAGCTTTAATCAAACCCTTAGATTACTTTCCACAAAGTAATTGAAAATCCGCTTCAGTTAATGATTAGAGACCATATCATGGATTTTAGTCTCTTGACAATTTACCACTCACCATGACGAGGGTACCACCTTGAAACAAAGAAAAATAGAACCCTAGGTTTTAAGTGTAAAACCTAGGATTCAAATTTTGTGTGTGTGGGTGGTCCTTTTCTATTGTTTCATTAAGATGGAGATCAACAAGGTGTTTAGATTTACTTTCAACCATGAAGGTGATCCAATTAGAATTGGATCTGCATCTTTTAGGGTCTTGGAATGAAGTGGAATTGATTTGCCTTGATTAACCTAATTAGACTATGTGACCTACTATGAAAAATACAAGCTACTGACAATTAACAAACTGAAATAGATATCTGCAAGCAGATTTGACAAAGTCAGAACATTGTGTACCTGTCTTGTAAATTTGGAAATGGTCTGAGTGGGAGGACAGAGTCACCTAAGGGCGTCCCAGTCCTTGTAGGGGTGTCTTGCTTTGCTTTTGCAGTCCTTTGAAGGTGGATCTAAGATCCCTGTTTCTACTTGCACACTTGTTGGATCATTGTCGAATAATTTCGTGAGTTTTCGTAGTTTGACATGATGTAGGGTTTCGAATGATACAATGAATGAATGATCTTCAAACTTCCTTCAATCCTCTTCAAACTTGAAAATTGCACATTCAAAGAGAAGAAATGTTGTGCCATTTAGGGGCTTGCCTTAGTCAGACCTTGTGTTAGTGTTTCCACTTCCACAATGGGAATGTCAATGATAAATGGATAAATGATAGGAAGGAATGATGAAATCACAAAGTGCTGCAACTCACCACCCTTAAATGGCTTCCTTGAAGGATTGAAGTCATACACATTACCTCAAAGTCTTGGATCTTGCTTGCTTGAATTGCTTAAATTGCTTGGAGACCTACAACAGGGGTTAGCCTTCACAAACAATGATAACATAAACATGCATAAACTTGCATAAGACTTGACATGATGTTTGGATCTTGAATCGCTGCAATAAAGCTCTAAATGTTGCTCGACTTGCTTGATAGTGCTCTTGACAATAATTTTCAATTCTTGCTCCTTGTTAGATTTCAAATGATGCAATAACTAGGTATTTATAGGCATTTATTCAATTTCCCACAAATTAAATCCCAATGAATTTTAAAATGTCGACGCCAACATATTCAAATGTGGATCCCAACAAAATAAGACTCAGATACCCAAGGGTGTCCTAGTCCTGGCCCTATTTTCTAGGAAATAGGGTGTCGGGGACAAAACATTAAATCAATGCTTGTAATTTCTCGGAAAACGATAAAAATAGGCTATAGAATGCATAATTTAGGAAATTAAGTTGCCAATTTACGATGCTACACACCTAAAATACCTAGCAACAAAACTCTTGTAACAAATGCTTCTAGTCAAATATAGACTCCAATACATATGAGAAAAACATTGAATGCTCTCCATATACACCTTGTATTGCAATAAACTATAAATAGATTACAAGCATCCTATATCGATCAACCATTGTCATATAATATGTGTGAATGGGCCTTGTCAGTTGCAATCCTATCATTTCTTACCAAGATAGATGAAGCCTTTTACCATAAATTCATGGAGGGTGTTCAACTATTATTATATGATTCAAATCCTCCCATTCCTACACCTTTGTTCTTTCCACAAATAAAGAGGTAGTTTGGATTACACCTTGATTGGCCATACAATCAACCTTTATAATCTCTTAAAATATAACCAGCTCCTACTAACCCTAGGTTTCCTTTTGATGCTCCACCAAAGTTTAGTTTGACTCCACCGTACCATTTCACTTCCCTTCTATTATAGATACTCTTATTAACATTAGAACTGGTTTTATTGTTCAGAGCTTAGCACGTGGGCATATGGTCTTTTTTTACTACTGAATGACATTGGCCAACATTTTTGATAAACCCTTTCCAAATGCCCTATTTTGTGATAGGGATAGCATCTTAAGGAAAAACAATCATAAACTAGCGAAGTATATGAAAAATTAATGGTGTTGGAAGATGTTGGAAGATCTTTATTTTATCATAAATTTGTGCATATGTTGTTAGAGATTATTCCATCATGACATCAACTATGCTAACAAACTCTTCAATAAGAGTTTCAATATTTCAAAAAGATGATTCATTTTATAGTTTTGATGGTAATCCAAATAAAACTATAACATAGGTGATTTAGTCATTGATTCCTTACTTGGATCAAATTTTAGTATCTATGGTTATAAATATAATTCTATATTTTTCATAAACTAAGGCCATCTATGACAGGTACTCATTTATACATCAAACTCTCAAACATGACTTAAAAAAGGCCTTTTGCAAAGAATTTCATTTCTATGTTTCTTCCCTATTTTTTGTCTATCCATGTATGTAGTTCTTCCACAGTAGGACAATTTCTTAGAAATCTTACTTGTACTTATATCAAATTCATCCTTAATCACCACCTTTGGGGTTTCTTTGGCGATTAGTAATTCTTTGACCATACAATCAATTTAATAGTTAAAAAAATGTTGATTTTGAACCTAGGAATACAAGTAGTGAATAGGACATTTAAAAACTATTTTCTGGCTTTTGGGGGCACAACACATTATTGCTTTTAAAACACTAAATCAAATTTTAAAAAGCAATGTTCCTCTGAGGTTATTAAATTAAATTTTAACAATGGCTCTTGGTAAGGGAGAGGTTGTTTCCTCTCTTGTTTGTTTACGGATGTAGTCATTGGGTCTTCATCTTTGAGTTGGGAGGAGGAAGTTGATGTTGTGATAGCAGCAATAGCAAAAAAGAAGATGTCTTCTGCAGGCAATAGATTAAATTATTGTATGCTGATCCTTGAGGATTCTCCACTTATTAATTAGGATGTGGAGGAATTCAAGAAGAAGGTCTCTACCTTCCAAGGCAAGAGTTTGATTTGTCATTTCTTGGGATCCCAACTTTCTTTGGAAGGTCTTTATCTCTAGACCAGGAAAAATTGGAAGACTAATAGATAAATTGAGCTTTGGTCCTAGGCAAAAGGCTAATTTATGGCTATTTTTGTAAATGAACTTGATAGGGATGGTTTCTAGGGGTGGGCCTTATTTCTTTAGAAATGCAAGCCTATTTATGAAGTATTGGCTTGCAGGATTCAATTCTTCAAAGGAAATTCCTGCTATGTCTCTTGTTTGGACGCACATGCATGCTCTTCACCAAGAATTATGGTCTCCTTGCATCTTTGAGATGATTGCCAAATCTTTGGGGTGGACATTGATAACTCTTGACCTTATCATGGAAAAGGCCTCTTAGTTTATGCTTGGATTTGTGTGGAAATCCCCACTTCCAAAAAGTATAACCCTCAAAGCTGGAGATTTCAAATGGTTTCAAGCTTTAGATTATTAAAGTGTTCCTTTAGATGTAAGGGATGTCACAAATACAATCATCTCATTCATTAATTCCCTATTTTTCAAATGAAGACCAAGAATGATAAAAATGAAGTTGAAGGGAGTAAAGATATTGTTGGAATGTTTGTCATTGATGTCAAAGGTAGACAAGGTTGTCAAAGAGTTTGTCGTGAAGATTGTTGGTCTTAAGATGTATGGATGAGAATGTCAAGATAAGAATGAAGAGATTGTCACAGCGATATTGATGTCAAGTGCATGAACAAGATTGTTATCCTTAATATCGAAGACCGAGATTGTTGGTGAGATTGATGTCTAAGAGATCATTGTGGAGATTAAGATGTATGGACGAGAACTTCAAAGTAAGTATTGTCATTGAGATTGTTATTGAAGTCAAAGATGAATGAAGAGATTGTTGGAATATGATGCCATTAATGGAGCCATTTAAAATAAGTTAGTCTGTTATACATTCCCGTTGAAGAGATCATGGACAGCCAACTTAGAGATGAATATGTTTAAATTAAATATTTAAACATAAATAAAAGATTATAATATGAGCATTGAAGGAAGATCATAATATTTCTCTTTGGAAGAAATGAGATATTTAATGCTAGCCAACTTGCATTAAAGATGGCTGATCATAAGAAGGGTTCTACATATTAGAAAACAAGCAATATATTTAAACACATATTGGAGCAGCTAAAATATATACATCAAACGATTTTATGGAAGAAAAAGGATAAACAGCAATTTGAGAATAAGACAAAAAATGCTGACTTGTGAACAAAGACAAAATAAGAAGAGGCTGCAATCCATATTAAAGGAAGAAAATAATTCCTCAAGGCAGTGCTTAATGTAAGTAAATAGCAGCTATTTTTTATTACAAGGCAACAATTAAGTTTAGAGTTGTCACCTATTTTGAGAGGCTTAAAACAAACAAAATTAGTTTTAAAACAGGCCGACCCATTTATGAATAGATACCTCCCTTCATGAAAAGGCATAAGGGCGATATAAAGAGTGGAAGATATGTGGATTTAGAAAGTAACAATTCAATGAATATTATGAGAAAAAGAACTGATTGAAAAGAAAAGAAAAGAAAAGCCAGAAATATAAAGTGTAACTCAGATTTATTTTGAGTGTATATGCAGCCCATATATGAATGATAAATGCAAATATATATGACAAATATATGTGAAGATTACAAACAAAAATCTATATGGAAATATTGGCATAATAATGATTAGTTTATGTGAAATGAATTGGTGCATAGATTGGATTTGTGAAAGAAATTGGTACATGATAGTAATCAGATTAGTAATTAGATTTGGTAAGGAAGTTGATATTTGAGTGTGGATCAGATTTGTGAGAGAAGTCTATTGTGTGAAATGTGATCAAGGATATTGCATGGTGTATGTTCAGTTTTGAGAAGGAAGAGAAGTTGCAGTTGAATCAGATTTGTGTTTGAATAAGATTTGGTGTAAGAGTTTATCATATCAGCATTGAGGAATTAAAAAGGTTGAAGCCACTTGTTGGGTTGGAGCTCAGTTTGTGTGGGGGTTGGAGCCTACAAGAAAGAGAAGGAGATCAATAAGATATATATAAGCAATATTTTGCTGTGGTTTTTTCTTGCAAGGGTTTCCACGTAAATTGTGTGTTCTCTTTGTGTTCTTAATTGCTAGATCTTGCATATGTGTAGTTGATGTGATTGATTCAGTATAACCTTGTGCTTATTAGATACAGAGGGTTTAATCAAATCTAAGAAGCAATAGATAAGTAGATGAAGAGCACACAGGAAATACTGAGAGGGGCGGGCGGGTGAATTGGTATTTTAGAACTTTTAAAACTTTAACCAGATAACCTAATAAATCAGAAATCAGATCATAAAGAGCATTAGAAAACACCATAAATAAGACAAACACCAGGATTACGTGGAAAACCCTTTCGGGTAAAAAACCGTGACAAAATATTGCTTTTATTTATCTCCAAAGGGCTCCAACCTTGATTACATTTAGTGAGCACCAACCCACCGAGAGAACCAACTCTCCTTCGAAGCACCAACTCTGATTACATTTAGTGAGCACCAACCCACCGAGAGCACCAACTCTCTTTTGAAGCACCAACTCCAAATACATCGAAGCACCAACTCTAGGCTTCAAATACAAACCTGCAAAACATTGATTTTAATCACTGCCTACACATGAACTGTGAGGCTCACATCCACATACACGCTGTCCAAAGATCAGAAAACTCAAATACCACAACCTCTGTCTTGCATACCCAAGATCATCTGTTCCACACTCAAACTGAAAACACCCTTCTTCATCCAGGTCTACATACTTCCAGGCATTATACAGAGCACATAATATCATGACCAGACCACCCAATAGCTTAAATCTTTTACTCCAACTTTCACACGACACACTTAATCAAACTGAAAAATATATCAACATATAGACTCTGCATAATTACAACTTGCAGCTCACATTTAGACAGAAGATTGCAAATACAGCTTCCTAAAAACTATGCAACCACAATAGCTTGAGTAATCTGCTACAAAGATGAACACAACTTGGTCTCTGTCACACCCTGCTTGCACCATACTCAACCCGTATCACCTCTCAAAATGAAAGCTCGACTTAAGTCACCCACACACCTTGGCACAAAGTATGTCTCATAAATTTTTATCACACAGCCAACACACTCTAAATCACATCATCTTCCATATGATAGCACCAACCATTCCCAAAAGGAGTGAGACCATACTTTTTTCAAAATGCCCGACTCCACACATCATAAATGTCTCACAACCTCATAAAGCCCATGAAGAATGAGGCAATTTATGCCAAAAAGGACTCTTCACAAAAAGTCGAATGCATACGTGAAGACCAAAATATTAAATTGGCGGACTCTGCTTTGATATACTGCAACTTCCTCAACATTTCACGAACTCCTTGAAGGAAGACATCACTACTGCCAAAGCTTCAGCTCAAACAAAACAACAAGACAACAAATAAAATTCTTTGATTCTGGTTCACATCTCCTTTGAAAAAAAAAAAATGGCAATCGCTTATCTTGTCTTACACACTAATATCACACAACCTGCCATTACATTAATGCAACACAAAAATACGTCTTATTTTCTTCTTTCGACTCCATATAGAACGCATGGCATTATTGGGCTTCACACTTTAGATTAAGTCATCTTTGTAGACTCATGACCTCCTTTTCTCAACAAGACAAACAAACTTCAAGTAGTTCCATTAGACGCTGCCCCCAAAAACTCGCTTTCCTAGAGGGGGACATCTCGGAGACTTGGGGACTTGGGGGGGACGTCCCCCTACTAGCCCACCACTAGCGCCACCATCCCACCACCAGTGTCGCTGTCTCCAAGACGCCACTAGGACTTCGAGGATGTTGGGGTGTCCTCAAGACGTCTAGGGGACTCCTAGTTGTCTCCAAGATCTATAATTCTTATATTTATACATATTTTTATAACTATTTTTTCAAGTACTACATGTATTTCAAGCATTCTCTACCGCAATCTCGCCCCCTCGCTGCCCCCGCCTCTAAACTAGACTCAAGGCTCCCTCAAACCTCGTCCCCAACGCCTCCCTGCCCCGCCCCTCAAACCCCCGTGGAACAGCAAAACTTTCATTAATCACACCAGAGATGACAATACATGGCTTTCACAATAAGTCTCCTTCAATCGAATCATCTTTCACAAATTTGATTACCTACCCTCAGGCACGACTTTTCAATTCATAATAAAAGCCACCCCCCTGAACAAATAAATCGTGGCAAAAAGAAATCGTCTGACTCCCAAAATAGAGTCAAATTGCCACCATATATTAAAAGCTCAACTTTGTTTCAGTAGCCATTTTCATCTAAAAGAGGCAAAAAATTTGCAAATGTCGACACTCAAACAAAAACAGAGCTGTTAGATAAAATGAAGAAGCCGCCCAAGAATCTTCCAGTCAAAAATTAGACTCACGTCTCTGCACTCTGCTGCCATCAAGGTATATTAAAGATAAATGAATGTCGTTACATTGAAAAAATATTGCTTCCTTTAGAAGCGACATTGGCAGAGAGCACGACCTATCAAAAATAATGTTTCAAGGAAAAACTGTGACCCAATAATAGTATCGAGCTCCTAAAAAGTAAAGAAACGCCTTTAGAGATTTGATAGAAAACAAAACTGTTGCTCAGAAAAACGTCCTTCAGAATCATGCATATACAAAGCCCCTCTGGTATCCTTAGTCACATTGAATTGTCATAAGCCGCCTCCATTGAGAAATAAACGACATCAGAAATGGATTCATTAGCTGTCGTAATGTCCCATTTTTCAGTACATAGAGAAAAATTTAATATTATTTTAATTACTTAATATTTTATCTCCAAAAAGTTAACTCAAAAAGAAATATTAGTAATTAAATAATATTATATTTATGTGACTTATTAAATGCAAATTTTAAATTAAGTCACAACTGAAATTTAAAAGAGAATGGAAATATGAATAATTAGGCAAAGGGAAACCAAGGGTCAAGGCCAAAGTTATAAAAGAACATTGTGGAGCAAATTGTAGGAGGTTGGATTTTGGAAAATTGGTAACAGGATTTGGCTGGAAATATCCAGAACTTTGTGAGGACAGTATTCTCTTCTCACAGAGAATATCATCTATGGAATTGAAAGATATTCCCTGGGTGATCACGGACAGTCCTACTTAGGGGCTGTGCAAGGATTAATTGTATTGAAGTTTGTAATAAGGGTCTGAGCAGAATTGAAGATTGAAACATTTAACATTGTAATTACAGTTGAATATTTGGTATTATTCCAAAATTGGTGAGGAGAAGTGTTTTCAATGACTTGGATGCTGTATTTTGAAGGAATCGTCATACTGTTTGGAGAAAATTTATAGCAATTGTTTAATTACCAGAAATAACATGGCTTTCTCAACATTCGACAACTCTTGTGTAAATTGTCAAATAGGGAATTCTCCAAGAAAGGTTGTTACTGAACACTCCAGAATAATGACTGTGTTTCATTGGGCGATTAGTATTTCTCTTGCCATCACTCCACTCTCTTGGGAGGATTGGTCACTGTATCATTGAAAGAGGTTATTCCAATATCAGTCTTGTGGAGAATCGAAAGATCTTTAATATTGAAGGAATTTACTAAAGGCGACTTTGAAGTTTGCATGGAGACTTTCTGAAGGGGATCAGGCATTTGTGGAATTTAACAGAGCTTGAAATATTTGAAACAAGACTGAAGTGATTCACAAAATTAAGGTCAGCGCTAATAATCATGTGGCGGATTGGTGTACGAATATGTGTTTGCGGGCCCTTGAAACATAATGATTAAAGCATGCGAAGGATATTATCAAAGTTTTGATAAAGAGGTCGGGATTTTGTGTGCATGAATGTCTTTCCACATTATTGGTGGAGTGTTAATTGCAGGGATGGGCCAACACGAGAAGTGGAGATTAATTGGGAGTTATTAGATAAGTCGCATGGTTATATGGTGGAACAAACGACATAAGAAATTGAAGGAAGAAGCCATCAGATTGAAGTTTCAAGATTTTTCATCAAAATCGCAAGGAGATCAGGAGTAACCAGTGTCAAGGCTAAATACAATACCGAATAAATTATTGAATACATTATTTGGACGAAAGAAGGCGACGTTTCATATTTCTAGTCTAATATAATATTAGAAACGCATATGTGGACACTGGTTTCATGGCGGTGAAGGAAACGTGGAGCTAGAAGTCGTGGCATATCCTAGTGAAAGGAGATGTGGAGGCTAGTTACTCAAAGGTGATTTATATCGGGCTTAAGGAAGATTGTGGAGTTTAATATTTTTTTATCGAGAGTTGCTACCTTGTCTCCTATCGCTAGTATGATATTCTGAAGGTGCTTCTTGAAAGGGACAAATTCAATATTTTAAAGACTAGAAGTTTATGATCACCAATGTATGCACATATCGTGGAAGCACAATCTATTGCCAAATTGTCAAATGCTCAGAATTCAATAAGACAAAGGGTCGAGACTATTCCTAGTGGCTACAACAACTATAGTGATTTTGGCATAGATATTACATTTAAGCCGAGTCATATCTATTTCTATTAGCGTGCTATTAAAAGGGAATGGAAATAATTCATTATAGCTATCTTAACCTTCCACCAAAGTATAGAAACAGATATGATGTGTCAATAATATTGTTAGCCGCTTCAGTTATAGTGAAGATTAGGACTTGAAGGAGATTACACAGCTGGAGGAGGAGATACTCTCGTCGCGGCATCTCAGGTGGTTGCTACATAATATGTATTCGTGCCTTGGAGCAGGACAGTCATCTTGTGTGTGGACCCCAGCGCTTTGTGGAAGGTTAGAACCTTTGAAATGTATTAAATATAATTTGTATCTGCTCATATTTGTTTGTGTGCTGAGCCAACTTAAGAATGTGAATTGAAGCTAAATTTCCAGGCAGAAATAGTATTAAATTACTTTCAATCCTTGGCTTGTCAAAGAATGATTTGGTTTGATTTTATGAGGAAATAGATATATGTAAATCATGTAAATTTCTGGTTTATGTCGTATTGTGCTCAAATGTTTATTTGTATTCCTGAATGACGAAATGAGTGGAGTTCATCAAACTTAAAGCAGATAATAATCTATCAATCATAAAAAGCAAACTGGAATCAAGTTTAGGAAAGTAAATTGTTTGACGAAATGCCTGGAAAGTTCTATTGGTGAATTGGAAAAATTTGCACAGATCAGGGTAGGCTATTATAGTTGCCAAGAAAAAAATATTCAAAACCATCATAAGCACGTCTCTGACAAAAATAATCCCGACTCCCTATTTGGAGAAATCTCTGCATATATTTAAATCCGTCAGCCCAACGCATATAATTTGATTTTTATTTCACTGGCCGGTTCTGAAATTATTTTGCACTTCATTAACTCTCACTTGCTCCAACAAAGACATGAAATAGCCGTTAGATATTTTTGAAAAAGACAACATGCTTCAATATGGCCTTCACGTCTTTTTGTCAGGTTAATTGCATCAATTATAGGAGAATACCAATAAAATATTGGACACCATAGATATTAGCTGCCACGTATCAACAAGAAGCCACCTCATAAAGTCTTCAAAGCTTGACAGGTGTGTATGAGGGAAGTACCGAAAGCATTAACCAAAATATTATTGTGATACTCTCCAATGACAAAGTCAAGCTCTTTCAACACATACTTGGCATAGATTTGACTTTACAAACGCTAACACATAATTCTGTTCTTAATTGAAATTTGGTATATGTTGACAAGTAGTCTAGTAACTAGCTGAAGCAGTCAACCAAGTAGCTGAGACAAACAGGCAGGCACCTCAACCAAGCAACCAAGCAGCTCAAACACACAACCAGGTAGCTCAAGCGGGTCAAGCAAGCAGGTAAGCACCTCAACAAAACATCAAATTGAAACACTGTACCTTGACATCAATGACAAAATATTCCAATAGTAGAAACAAGAACCTAAGATCTCTTGTAGTAAGGCCATGGTGGGTGAACAAAATAATCAAGCTAATGAGGAGGTAGTAAAGGAAACCCAACTTCCTTTAAAGGAGGTTGTGAATAATCAAGAAATGCTAGTCAATTATAATTTTAAGGGGGATTTGGAAACTCACTTGGAGGATGTTGTGGATACTTCTACAATACAAAGACCTAGAAAAATATTTAAGGGGAAAGTTTGTCATCATTCTTCTATTTCTAAGTTTTTTTGGACTAAGTTGAGAGAAAGTAGGCATTGTGCAATGTAATCTCCCCTTCCAAGTGATGGCCCAAATACATTATTAGCTTATTTAATTCCTGCAAGCTAATAATTAAAGCTAGGGAATTATTAATTAATTAATTAATATTATATTATTAAGAGCAAATATTTGAATAATATTAATTAGTTAATTTAAATTTCCAAAGTGGGACTTAATTATATTTTCCATCCTAAAGTTCAATTTTTAATATTCATATCTTTTTGGGTGGTGACTTCTCGGGAGACTATAATATGGTGTTTGGAGAATTTATTATTCATCATTGGGAGTTTATTTCATTATTTTTGTGAGAGCTTTTGGGCTTGATGGCTTAGGGGTTTTGGTGGTGAAACGAATCTACCCTAGAGCCTTGGAGTCTGCAATTTCGTGAGTCTCCTTTGGAGACAAAATTGCAGGAGACAATTTGCATCAATTGTTTATTGGGACTTCCAGATTAATCCTATTGCATATATTCATTCTTGGAGATTGGTCGATTATCATCACAGATTGGACAGAGGCAATTTATGAGGTTTGAGGTTGGAAGGATAAGGAGTTTTATCGATATAGATATAGTTGAATCGCTGCTATTTTCAGAGTTATCAATTATTAAATTGCTGTGGAAAGGGGTAATATCGCGATTCATATTGTTACACCCCTGCAGCCTTCTATTTTTGCATTTCATCTCCAATACAAAGGTTTTCTGGTGTGGTAATTGGCAGGGTATTGTGGAGTCAGAAGGTCAACGAATCTTATTTCCTTGCTAGCAGGTTATCTCATTTGCTGTCGGGTGCTGTCTGTGTGGTAGCTACATGTTGGCGCTTCCATCAGAATTATCATGGCATAAACTGTGCACAGGACTATCATTGGGCCTTTCTCTTAATTATTATTGGCGCCGCTTCTCCTAAGTGCAATTGCATCCTATGGGGATCACGACTATTTAAGGGAGATTCTTTGTGATTGGTCGATACGTGGTATGGCCCATTCAAACCCGTCAAAGCTGACAAGGCCTCTTAAAATATTCGGTGTATTCAATTTCAATTAATATTATTCCTGCTGTAGCATATTGGGAAGCTATCGTGGCTTGGTCTCCATCTCATCCTACATTCATACACAAGCTATTCATATATCTGCCACTACTCATGGGATCCTTATGCGCAGCCAAAGAAGGGAGGATACCATTGAAGATCTGCTTCCAGTTGGAATAAGTGATAAGTATGAGTATGTAACGATTTTCCCATCATTAAATGCGATATCTGCAAAATTAATGTTTTAACTGTCTTTGAGCATGAAACTGAGTCTGTAAAAGCCAACT
>VDFB02290856.1:0-11208 GCA_007258455.2 Sequoia sempervirens
CTTTCCATAGTATTCAAGTTAAAATATTATAATAAAAGAAGATATGGTCAAGTAATCTTTACAAATATTGACTTGTTATAAATAACACAATATCTTGAAATTTGTATTCCCACACACTATAAAATAGAAGAAGAAATTCCATGTGTAAGGCATTCAAGATAGGAAGAATTCATAATACTCCTCCTCACTATATATATGAATGTTTTTCTTTCATTCTAAGGTTTTCTTCACATTGTTATCAACATAATTTTAATTTGCGGTTCATGAATTACTTGGTTAACATAACAAAATAAGATACTAAGTATCAAAATTTAATTTGAAGACCATAGATCAGAAACATATGAATCAATTAAAATGATGTTATTAGTTCCCTCTATCATAATTCAATTATTACACATTTATGTGGCTCAATGATACATACCTATTGATCTAATGATTGATACGTTTGTATTTTCCAAAATTCATCTTCTTCTTATCTTGCTTCTCATCCTTTATTACCGAAAAACCTCTGACCCATAGTTTTTCCTTCTTTTCCCTAATCAAGTATCACATTTCTCCATTTAAGGTTAGATCATTTATATGGAAGTAAAATTTCATCCAATATAATCAGCATATGTGGCTTATGTAAATATCAAACTGTCATGATTTAGCTCATTCCATCTTTTATACAATTTTTCTTACCAGGATCAAAATAGAAAGAGACTATCATTTCAATTTATGCATGTAAACTCAATACTGGTTAAACATTATCTACAAGTAATGACATACCTTCAATCTCCAAAATTTATGCATATCTTATTTAGTTTCATTATATCTTAATAACTTTCTCAATATCAAATTCAACTTATTCTTTCATATATTAAGTACTTCCCTCACAATTTTATTACTTTGTAAAACTTATTAGATACCTTCCATGAATGCAAAGAAGGAAATAATTACAAAGATTTGTGGTAATTAAATTACCCTAACATAATAATTTCATATTTTGGAGACAATGCCACATTGAATATATATTTATTCCTTTAAAAGTATCTCTCACATTAATAAGCTATACAAAATGTGTTTCAAGCTCAATGTCAAATTAATATAAAATGGTAAATTTCAAGTCTAATGTCTCAACTTCTCAAAGTAATCCATAACATAAATGCTTCAAATAGTGCATATAAGGTTGAAAGAAAACCCTTGTCCAAAAATTATGCTTATCAAGAGAATATACCATTGCACTAAACCTGATTTTTTTTTCAATGTCTAATCATTTATATAGATTATACACAAGAATTATCATTCATAAAAAAATTCAATCACCCATAGGAAACATGTAATAACAATCAAATTTCACTAAATTTTCTATTGATATGGTTTATTATGTATATTTGTTCAATTGCATACTCAGGTGTGTCCATTCGGAATGTGCATCTGACCATTCAAGTTAGGCATTTGTTCGTATGAAACATGAGTTCATCTATCCATCTGGGATAGGCATCTATTCAAATGGAATAGTTGTATACACCTAAAATCGGTCATCACCTTTAATTAATTAAATACTAGCTATTTAATTAATATTTCAACTACGTATAAATAAATTCTCAATTTATTTATATTGTTCATTTCTAAATTCTCCAAATCTAAAACATATTATTCTAAATTAATTAAAAAAACAAGGTTCCCCAACTTGTTTTATTTAATTAATCTTCACTAATCGTTGGGAATTAAGCACCATGTCTTACCGGTGCTGTTTCGCCGGTGGCATGAAAATAAATAACTTTCTAATTTTTTAATTTGGAAATTTCTCACCAATGTTTAAAAACGGCTCCGTTTTGGGCATGACTTTGTTCTCCTTTCCGTTTGAAGACCGATGTATCTTCCATACGGTCTTTTCGTATTGTGTTTACGTTGAATTTAAATTCTCCCATCCAAATGGCATGTTGTCTTTAGTCATGGGGACAACATCTTGATCCTCTTCATCTTCACCATCCATTATTCTTGCTTGAATTTGGACCGTTGATTATTGCCACCTCACTATATGCTTGAAGAAGGCTATAAATACAACCCTTGGGTATTGTATTTGGCATCCACATTTGAAGTAAAGTTATCATGTAGGTTTATCATTGGAGCTTGGAGCATTCTTGGAGTCTTATAGCTAGTTTTTATATCATGTTTTTCTTGGAATTTACATCTTAGCTTTAAATCTTGCATCATAGTTGTATTTTAGATTAGTTCATTTTAAGTTTGCATTTGAGAATATGTAGAATCATGCATAGAATCATATAGATCACTACCATAGTATCCACCTCCACTTGTTCATTTATCATCAACATCATCATGGCCTTCATCATCATTGTTTGCATATAGTTTCACGTAGGCATTAGATTGGCTTGCATGTTGAATGTTATCTCATTTCCTAAGTAGTAATTTTAACAATCATTGTTCTCATAGAAATCTGTGGGCCAAATGATTTAATAAATCCTTAGGAATAGAGGACAATGAGACGTTTTTGAAAGATTCGTTAAGATGCAATTTAGAATAGTTAACTTTGCTTTGAATCTTTAATGTAAATCATTTCATTAAGGTTTGTGTTGATGCTAACTTTGCACATTTCACACACACACAAAATGACACCCACCATGGGGCCTTGCCCCATTTATTACTAACATGCTTGAAATTTTATGTTTATAGGTTCAAATGTGAGCCTTTTGGAGCCTCTTGCACCTATTTTGGAGCCTCTTTGAGCCTTTTACACTTGTTTTGGTACCTTTTGCACCTATTCTATCACCTTTGGTCTCTATTTTGGCACCTTTTTCTCATTTTGTGGTGCCTTTTGCACAATTCTGGGCTACTCTATCTCTATTTTGACACCTTTTGTCTTTGTTTTGGTGCCTTTTGTCTCTATTTTGACACCTTTTGTAGTTTCCCAAGGCTAATACTTTGTGTTGTTGTTTTGCAAGTTTCCCAAAAACACTTGTCAAAGACATTTTTATCAAACTATTGACATATTGCAGGGGCTAGAAGTGATTTACTTGGTTTCCTTTTGGTTAAGACATGAACATAACTTAATTAAAAGGTTAATGAACATCATGTTTCCTTTTGGTTAAGTTAGGAACATAGCTTAATTAAAGGGTTAATGAACTCCATGTCTTTTGTGCTTGATGGATGGTAGGCATATGCTTTCCCCTTAACTGGGTGACCAAAAAGCTAGACCCATTCACTTTTCTTGTGCGAGTGTGAGTTGAGTATATCACATGTGTTCTCTCTTTATTCATGTGGAATAAAGATTGATCAAAATATGGGTATACTTGCTTGCTTTTGTTTATCTTAGAGGGCCTACCTTGTGGTAAAAAGTAATCTCCCAAGGGAATGACCCAACTAGTAACACACTAAAGCCAAGCACATTTCCAGCCGGTATATAAGTGTGGATACTAGAACAAAGGCCAATATGACAAGGTTGGTTTTGATGAGAAGGGAAACAATGGTCTCTTGCCACATGGATCAACCCCCATGAACAAAAATTCCTTACTAAAACCCTTTGTTGTAGTTTGGCCAAAACCTTTATCTATTCTTTGGTGTAGCAATGATCATTGCGAAGGCATCCACATTCTCACAATTTTTAATAGAGATGAAAAATATACCATGGGAGATTCATCGGTATTGATTCTTGGCTGCCAGAAGTGAGTGCCATGAAGGGGAGCCAGTGGGGTCAAGCGTCTAGTCATCTGCTAAGAATAAGTGTGGTTGGGGTAAAACCCGCGTGGAATCCAAAAGAATACAGTTTTTCACAACCTTAGGAGTGTACATTGCTTGATTTGTCTTTATCAGGGAACATGACGAAGTCGCCAGAGGTGAAAGCGGGTTGGTGCGTTCCATTTGGTAGCCGAATGTGTTGAAAGATAATTGACAGTAATTTCGAAAGCTTTTGAAAAGGCGAGTAAGACTGTTTGCTTTCTTTGTCCTCTGTTTGTGCTGTTTTGTCTCGCACGAAAAAATGAACCTAAGGTTCATCCTTGTAGTATTAGGGTCTAATGGCGAGATGTGAGTATTTCAACCAATCCTTAAGTAAAAAAGAGTCTACCTGCTTGCTAATTGCAAATAATTTCATAGAAGATTAAAATTGAAGCAGAGTCAAACCTAACTGAATCCCAAAAGAAAACAAAAGCGATCTATGCATCTTTGAACTTAGAGAGGGTTTGACGCTAATTTCTACAAAAGAGCTTACCAGGACAAATCCCAGATTTATTTATGTTGTTATTTGTCGTCACAACTTAGTTTGTTGCCTGTTTAGGAAGAAAAGAATTTTACCAGGACGGGTTTGACCAATTTTCGAAACTTTCGGTCAGAAATAGTTACTTGGTACCAGAATTGACTTTGTTGAGGCAGGCACTACAAGTGGAACTTTTAACCTAAACCAAGATCTAACATCACAAAGTACCAACATCATCAAATTTATGACACCTTTGATTATTAAGCCTAAGGTCATCATCAAGATTTATCATCCTCTCATCATGAAATGAAGCTATATAATCAAATCAAACTTAGTCTCATTAGAATTTTTCATTCTATTTGGCTTAGTTGTAATCCTTGGTACCTTTCCAAAACCTAGATCAAAGTTTAGTCTAAACTATAACACTTGTATGCCCATTCAAACAAGGTTACAAAAACAAAAACTTAAGGAAAAAGGACTTGAAAATCACAACATTGAAACCCCAACCATTGAAACTTCAAACATTGAAATCCCAACCATTGAAACTCCAATTATTGAGACTCAAAGCATCAAAACTCAAAATAGTGAAACACAAAACACCATGGCAAAGGCTAAAGAGAATCCTTTTCATGGAATCAACAACACTGATGGGGAAGAAATAACCGAAGAAGATATCCAACATGCTGAACAAGACCCGAATTTCCACAAGTGTTTAGAAAATATTTTTGAAAGAAATGGGGAAAAATACCTCCTTATGCTAGCAAAACAAGGTGCCAAATTACCATAAGACTTTGATGTGAATCAATTTAAAGCACCTCCCAAAAAGCTTGAAAATGATCTTGAACAAGTAGTTGCTTTAACTCACCAGATGAAGAAAATTCAACAAAAAATCCTTGATATACAAAGAGGGACTTCAAAATGATACTTGATCCAAGACATTTTTCCTTATCCATTTGATCAAAGTATTCACATGATACCCTTTCCCAAACATTGCAAATTCCCAAAGTATAACAAATACAATGGAAAAACCGATTTGATAGACCATGTGAGGGAATTTAGGAATAGTCTTGAATTTGCATATGAGGAAACATATTTGATGAGATTATTCCCAAGAAGCTTAGGTGGACATTGTCTTGAATGGTTCTCCAAACTCACCCCACCAATTAACACCTTTGAGGAATTAGTCAACAAGTTCATAACCCAATATTCATACAACATCCAACATGACATCACCATGAAAGATCTTTGTAACATAAAACAAAAGAAGGGTGAATCATTCCTTTTGTTTTTGAAAAAATGGAGAAGGTTATTTGCATGATATTCTCATCATGTACTTGAAAAGGAAAAGATAGAAATATTTATTGACAACCTTAATGACAAGATGAGTTATAGATTGGAATTGCAATGTCCCCCAACCTTCAAACAATTGATTGAAAATGGGATGAAAATCAAAGAGGCCTTAGTCAAGAGAGGAGTCATCAAGATATACAATGAAAAAAACTCATCAAACTCCTCCAACAATTACAATAGTGGTGGAAAACCCAAGTTTTGGTAACAAAACAAGAACATTGGAAACAACGATGGTGTAGTCGAAGGTCAGAATGCAAAACATGTATTTAACTTAACTATAGTTGCCACCAAAACTAATCAGAATAATAATCTCCCCAACAACCAAAGAAACACCTAAAGAAATAACCAAGGCAACAACCAAAATGTCAACTAAAGAAACAATCAAGGTTATACCAGATCTAGAACACCATCATATTGAACGTCCACAAATCAAAGGAGGTTCACATCTTTGGGACAATCCTTAGAATCAACACTGAAAGAGCTTCTTGAAGCCAAGTTTATAATGTTACCAAAGGCACAAGATTATAACCTAGAATTTAAACCATCATGGTGGAATGATGCACATTTCTGTGACTTTCATAGGAACAAAGGACATAAAACCAATGATTGCATACAGCTAAAACATTTAGTGCAAGATTTGATTGATTAGAAAATATTTGTAGAGGGACCTCAAACAAACAATGATCATGGAATGTTTAAGAACCCTCTACCAAACTATGAAAAGGGGGAATCCTCATCAGCAAACACCAAAGGAAAGAATGTAAACTATGTCTACGATACTTTTTTTCTTAACATTTCTACTATTGGTAATCCAATAAATGATAAACAAAGCATTATACCAACTTATTTGAAAGTTTTCCAATCCCTAGCTATGGTGGGACATGTAACCACACCTCATTTCCTATCATTTACTAAAAATGATGATGCATCACTCACCCATTCACATAATGCTCCACTTCATATTGAGTTTTTGATCCATAAATGTTTGGTCAAACATGTTCTAATAGATGAAGGAGCTGGTTTAAATATTTGCTCTTTAAAGTTTATACATGCCTTGGGATATTCAGAAAATGTAATAGACTCCAATAAAAATATTACCATGAAGGGATATGATGCAAAAGAGCGCTTATCTAAAGGATTGGTTACTCTACTAGTCAGAATTGGCCTTGTGGTGAAAGATGTGGTTTTCCAAGTCCTTGATCTCCCCTTGACCTATAATATCCTCATTGGAAGACCATGGATACATGAAATGCAGGAAGTTTCCTCTACATACCATCAATGCTTGAAATTTTCTCATGATGGAGTCAAAATTACAATACAAGGAGATCCTAATTCTTTCATGTTTGGCCATAATCAAAGTCCTAAAAATGAAATCACCATCCCTAGCAATTGTGAAGCATCCTCCCCTAAAATAAATGTTGATTATGAAACCATCAAAACATCCACTCTAGTCACTACACTATCAAACCCCAAAGTCCAAATTCATGATCTAGGATGTGGAGAATACCGTCTAGATAAGTTGCTAATAAATGACACTGCTATTGTTGTTAAGAAAGGTTAGAATTCCAACAATGATGTTGAGACTGCTATAGAAGAAATGCAAAAAGATGACCATGTTGGGATTGAAACCTTTTGGGATCCTGATGATACACCTACCCTTTCCATATCCAACTGCACACAAGCTTTTGATACCTATGATAACCCCCTATTTGGCCAAGATATCTATGATAACCCACTTTTTGACCATGATCCTACTAAGGATATCCAACCGTCCTTCCATCACACTTTCCTTGGGCTAGGGTATGAATCTCCTAATGTTCCCTCTATCAATTCATCTTGCCAAGTCACTAAGGATGTGCAAGCCTCCATTCATGTTAGCAGTACCGAAAAATGATAGTATCAAAGACTCCATTGATGGCATCACCACTCCCACTTCATTCATCCCACCCACATCCATCCACCTTGTAGACATGGATCAACAAGTATCATCTAAAGAAAATATAAAGGAGGAAAATCAGAAATCAAAGGTAAAAATTCCTTTTTCAAAAGGAGATTCAAAATCAAAAGAAAGCTTGCCATGAAAGAAAAATCAAGAGAAGTCCCTTAGCCAAAATAAAAATCTATTGGAAAAATCAAAAGCAAATAAGGATCAAGCAAAGTCCCTTAGCCAATACAAAAAGCTATTGGATCAATCAAAAAGAAAGAAAGATCCAGACAAGTTCCCTAGCCAAAATAAAAAGCTACTAGACGAATAAAAATCAAAGTAAAAAATAAAAATGAGCAAAAGTTGATCTCCAAACATGCCTCTGCCTCAAAACTCATTAGGGGCATCTATCAAAGAAGAAAATCAAAGAAAGAACTTGTTGATTCACGATCTACATCCATGTCACTCATACCACGTATTCCCTTCCACCCATCCATGTTCACATACCCGTCATATCATTACACTTCCATTGGTGTTGTCTTTGAATGTGTCTTTGATGGCGACCCCTTCACGTACTATAAATCATTAGTTTCCCAAGATCCTTTTTGTTTGAAGCCTGATGGCCCATATAGCGTGCACATTAGGGATCCTATCATAACCTCTTTCATCTGTCACCTCTATCATCCATCATATTTTCCACTCATGTTATTCATTTCGATCAGGTCCTTCATCCAACATGGTCATTCACACAAGATTGAGGCATCGTCACAATAGTCTTCGGATTGGGAGCATATCAGTTGTCTACACTAGAAGTAGATTTGTTTGATGAACCCCTCAACAACTTGCATCTCAAGAAGTTCTACACTTGAATAATCCAATTGCATTGGGGAAAAGGTTCAGAAAAATACCAAAAACATCAAAAAATGTCCTAAAAAAATGGTTTCCTTGACGAAAACTTGGAAAACAGGCATCTTGGTAACAACAAAAAAATCAAAAAAAGAGAAAAATACAAAAAAAATTAAAATTAAAATTAAAAAGATCAAAAAACATAAAATTTGAAAAAGTGCAATAAAAACAAGCAGTGAAAACCTGGCAACAGGTGCTATTTGTGATAGGTTAGCTTTTCCATCTATTTGAGCATGTCAACCATTCGCTTTCACCATTCACTTTCACCATCCATCTATCTGTCCTTTGAAAGCTCCATGTACATATCTTGGCATCACGGTCGTGTCTCACCCTAGATTGGGGGCAAAATCCTGAACTCACTGGGGGCAAATAAACTTTGGGTTTAAACCAACAGACAAACAACAGGAAGACAAACACAACAAAAACAATGATTAAAATGCAACCCAAAATTGAACATCAATCACCATCAAAAATGCATCAGACATCGATATCATATCAAAATCCAAAAACAGGTCAAAAGTTAGTCAAAAAAGTCAAAAAATAGAGTTTTCTTGTTGAACTACATGGTCTCTACATGTACAACGTAGGAAAGGCTAATCTTTGATCAGCCCCCGAGACCCCTAGGATAGGTCTTTAGGTCAGGTTCTTGGTCAAAATATCAAAAAACACCTAGAAATTGAAAAATCCCAAAAAACATCAGAAAACCGAATATAAAATCAAATCAAAAGGATGATGTTCTTTCTGAATCATGGGTTTATCGCGATAAACACAAATGTTCAATTGTTGTACTTTGATTTTTGTTATCATATCTCTAGAGCCCCTCAATGATGTATCGAACTAGAGGAGCTAGGAAGGAGCATGATTTCTCTTTGTTTGCTATTTGTGAGTTGATCATTATTACTATGCAAATTGTTGCAAGACGTGTGCTACAAAGTATCACTGATGACATTCCAAATTTACATAGGAAAAGGATTAACTCTTTCCTGTTTACACAAGCAATGCTCAAGTCATCTAGGTTTAATTATACTTAGATGCTTGTGTTAACCTACAATATCAAAGATCATGGAAGTAGTACTTAGGTCATCATGGTCTAAATACACCATTGATGCTTGTACTCACTTTCAACATTTTAAAGGACCAATGATGATAAAAAGCACGATAAATCGACTGTTATGAATGACAACTTTTGCAAACGAGATTTGCATGGTTAGAGTAGATTGCATCCATGTTAGTTTGCATCTATATTTATGGCATTTCCAAAGCTACAACAATGATGTTGTCTCTTGCATTAAGGGATTGAGTACACTTGACATTACCAAAAACATATCATTTTCATATAGTTACACATCACTTGCATTATCATCAATTAGAAAACATTCTCATTTAGTTGCATATCACTTGCATCAAAAAATATTACAACATCATTCATCTGTTCATCTAACACATCATAATATTTGCATTAGAAGACACAAAAGGATGTGCATCACATCTCATTTAAATAATCAAAATAATTTCATATAGTGGCATTAGGAAAGTGGTTCACTAAGCTTAAATAAGTGAGTCTATTCAGATTTCCAAAAGAATTGGGAAATATGTCAGGTTTTGTGAAGCTTAATTTAGCAAAGAATCAACTGACAACAACCTTCCCACAACTCTTGGAAGTTGGATATATTCACTCATTTAAGATTAAGACCCTAGAACACAATCATCTACATAATCATTTGCATCTCATAATCATAATTCATCATTACGAAACATCACACATCATTTGCATTGCATCCATACATAATCAATATGAACATCACACTTCATTGCATATCATTATTGCATAATCAAATCCACTTCACATAGCATAAAACATCATTTTCATAAATCCATAAACCATATAGAATCATCCATCATTGCATTATCATATCATATCATATCATCATTGCATACATTCTCATAAGAATTAGGTACCGTCACACAACATACATAATAGGAAGAAAATGCACCCATCATTATCATCATGATCATCATCACATAAATCAAAGAATCATAACACATCAGTTGCATCATCATTTGCATCCATAACATATCATATCACTATCATGCAGAACATCATATAGCATCATAAAATAGAAATCAAACACATCCATCATAATCATCATGATCATGATCATCATATCAACATCATAGACACATAGATCATAATCATTGCCGCATATCATATAACATCAAAATGATGTCAAAGTGTTAAGGATATCTAAAGGTATAAAGAGATACATCAATATCAAAACTAGCAGTGTATCATAATGTCTCAAATCAAGAGGTACATCATCAATGTCTCAACTGAATTAGTGTATACATCAGGTCTTTGTACATCATCAAGTCTCAGTACATTAATCAATCCTATACTGGGGCATATCAATCAATCAGACAAATCAAACCACATCACCCAATCAAATCTAAATCTGCTTGCACCAGATGCGGAAATCCTCCTATGATCATAACATATCACAAATCAGCAATCATATCAGTCAATCAATCAAATCTAATCAGCTCTGATGGAACTTTGATCAAATATCATGAGCACTCACCTATCATGAGGTCAATCATCAATCAATTCAACCTCACCTATCATGAGGTTCATCAATCAATTCAGCCTTGCCTATCATGAGGTTCATCAATCAATTGAACCTCACCTATCATAAGGTTCATTAATCATTCAACTTTTCTTGTCATGAGGCTCATCAATCAATGTACCTCACCTATCATGAGGCCAATCATCAATCTATCATTGATCCTCGCCTATCATGAGGTCAATCAACAATCTATCATTGATCCTTTCCTA
>VDFB02290857.1:0-72239 GCA_007258455.2 Sequoia sempervirens
TAATAATAAGCAGCAGCAACAACAACCTATGTATTTTGCAGAAGCCAATCAATATCCAGCTTATGCCCTGTATATTCATGATATCCATCTCAGGTCTGGAACCACTCTCCTTGCTCCATAGCCACCTGTGATTATAAAAATTCTAGATTCTGCCTCTGAACAACCTACTGAACCTGCAGAACATATACTTGTGTCTGATACTGTCTCTAAGGAGCCTGTCCTGCAGCATTAGGCCAAACTGCCTTTTCCTCAGAGATTGCAAGTTACTACATCCAAGTCTATGGAAAAGCCTACATTTGATATTTTGGATCAGTTAAAGAATGTACACATTCAAATTCCTCTTTTTCAAACCATTAAAGATGTCCCAATTTATGGAAAAGCCATTAAGGAGGCCTGTTTAAAGAAACTAAGAAGAAAGAAAAAGGATCCCCAAACTATCCATGTTCTAAGATAGTTGGCAAATATTATGTTGGGGAAGGTAGTCATTCCAAAATATACTGACCCTAGGAGTCCTGTGGTACAAATAAATATTAATGGCCAGATAGTAAAGAATGTTTTGATTGACCTTGGTGCAACCATCAATGTAATGACCAAGAATACAATGGAGTATTTGAATATCTTAAACATTCGATCTACACCTATTCTCTTGCAACTTGCTGATAGTTCCACAGTAAAGCTTGATGGAATGGTAGAAGATGTTATTGTCATCTTTGAGTCTTGGGAATACCCAACAGACTTCACCATATTGTCCACTAAGGTAACTTTGGGAGGATATCCTATTATTCTAGGTAGACCATGGTTAGCTACGGCTGATGCTTTTATAGGATGTCATTCAAGAGACATGACAATTTATGATGGTCAGTCAAGAAAGAAATTGGCTTTATACCCACCTGCTCAGCCTTAGCCAGACTTGTTTCAACCAATTTGGCTAGATTTAGGAGAGAAAACTGAAGAATTCAATTCATTGGCTCAATTAATGATGTTGCAAACTAATCCATTTTCATAGTTTCAGAGTGAGGATGACTTGCTTTTACATATTTTGTAGTCCAACCCTCATCCGAGTAGCCCATCTGTTGCAGATAGCTGTCTTCAGCAGTGTTTCCTGTAGCAACTAAATTCTGAGAACCTGTCACCTGAATCTCCTACAGTTTATCATAATTTGCTTCCTTATGAAATACAGACACCACCTTTCTCAACAACCTCCATGAATGATCTTATCAAGCAAGTAGAAGTGTCTTCAGGCCGCTGTCTAAATATCAATAATAAGCTACCTCAATCTCATCAAGCTGCCCTAGTCATAATGTTGCAAGAACAACACAGAGCTTTTGCGTGGGACTATGAGGATATGAAGGGAATAGATCCTCAACTTTGTACTCATAGGATCTACATTAAGGAAGATTGTTTACCTGTCAGACAGCCTCAAAGAAGGATAAACTCAGCACTCAGGGAAATAGTTAAAATAGAGCTCCAAAAGTTGCTTGATGCTGGTTTTATCTACCCCATTTCAGACGGTCAATGGGTGTCTCCATTGGTGATTGTCCCTAAAAAAGGTGGAAAATGGAGAGTTTGTGTAGACTATAGAGAGCTGAACACAACAACTAAAAATGATCACTTTTCATTGCCATTTGTTGACCAAGTACTAGACTCATTGTCTGGGAAAAAGTATTTTTTCTTTTTGGATGGATATAGTGGCTATAATCAAATTAGAATCACCCCTGAGGATCAAGACAAAACAACTTTTACCAGTCCATGGGGTACTTTTGTCTACTTTGTCTAACCTTTTGGACTGTGTAATGCACCTGCAACATTTCAAAGGGCAGTCATCAGTATTTTTGTTGACATTTCTCATGATTCTATGGAAATCTACATGGATGACTTCACTACTTATGGAGTTACTTATGAAGAAACATTGGCCAATTTGGAAAAAGTGTTGAAAAGATGTCAGGAACAAAATTTGTCTTTGAATAGTGAGAAATGCTTCATGATGATTATTTTAGGCCATCATGTCTCCCAAGCAGGAATTCAGGTTGATTCTGCAAAAATAGAAGTTATTCTAATTTTGCCAACCCCTACAAAACAAAAGGATGTTAGAAGTTTCCTTGGACATGTTGGATATTATAGGAGATTTATCAAAGATTTCAACAAAATAGCCAGTCCATTATATTCTTTATTGACTAAGGATTCTGAGTTTACCTAGACTGAGGCTTGTGACAAATCTTTCCTACAGCTTAAGAACTTACTTACTCAGGCACCTATTCTTCAAGGACCAAAGTGGAATCTGCCTTTTCATATACACACAGATGCTTCTGATTATGCCATAGGGGAAGTTTTAGGACAAAAAGAGAATTCCATAGAGCATGCCATATACTTCATTAGCAAAAATATTCAAGGCCCTGAATTAAACTATATTGTCATAGAGAAAGAATTGCTAGCAATTGTGTATGCCCTGAACAAATTTTGACATTGTCACTGGTTACCAAATATTTGTTCATACAAATCATGCAGTAATAAGGTACCTCATGAATAAACTTGCCATATCTAGCAAATTAGCAAGATGGCTCCTATTGTTGCAGGAATTTGATATCATAGTTATTGATAAGCCAGACCGAGCTATTGTGGTAGCTAATTTCTTGTCAAGACTTCAAACACCTACACTTGACACTCTTGAGGTAATTGATGATAGCTTCCCTAATGAACATCTATTTTCTATTGCTGCTCAAACTCCATGGTATGCAGATATTGCAAATTATTTAGCAACAAACAAGATCCCAGCTCACTTCTCACCAAAGGAAAGGAAACTGTTAGTTGAGAAAAGTTTTAACTTTTTATGGATTGCAGACTGTTTATTTTCTACAAGACCTGACCAAGTCATGAGAAGATGTATTAGGGAAGATGAAACCTATGACATTTTGTATGCCTATCATGATGAGCCCTATGGTGGACACTTTGCAGCCAAGAGAACAGCTATGAAAGTGCTTAATACATTATACTATTAGACTACACTACACAAAGATGTAACAGACTACACCAGGAAATGTGACAGATGTCAACGCATGGGGAGACCAACAAGGTCTGATGAAATGCCCCTGAATCCTTAAGTGGTAGTCAGTCCCTTTGACAAATGGGGCATGGATTTTGTTGGGCCTATTGATCCTCCATCCAATGGAAAATCATACATTTTAGTGTGTATTGATTATGTAACCAAGTGGGTGGAAGTGAAAGCAATGACACATGCTCGTGACAATAAAGTTGCTGAGTTCCTATATGAGCATATTTTTACTCGGTTTGGAGTCCCAAGGGAACTTGTTACTAATCAAGGAGCTCAGTTTACATCTAACTTAATCACTGCATTAATGAATGATTACAAGATTAGGCACAGAAAGTCTAGCCCCTATCACCCTTAAGCCAATGGCCAAGAAGAGGTTACCAACAGAGAAATTGAGGCAATCCTTACAAAGACAGTCCAATTACACAAGAAGGATTGGAGTAGTCGCCTTCCTGAAGTAGTCTGGGCCTATAGGACAACATGGAAAACAACTATAGGGTTTACTCCTTTTGAGTTACTCTATGGTAAGACTGCCATGTTGCCAATTGAATTTGAGCATAAGACCTTAAGAACTGCTCTCCAGCTTAAAATTGATATCTCTGATACTCAAAGGGAACGCCTCCTGTAGCTGAATGCATTGGATGAGATGAGGAAAGCTGCCCTACAACATACTGAAACTATCCAATAGCAAAGAAAAAAATGGCATGACAATCATATTCAAACTAAGAAATTCTCTGTTGGTGATTGGGCGCTGCTCTATGATTCCAGGTACAAAGAAAATCAAGGTAAATTGAACACACGCTAGCTTGGCCCTTATGAAATAGAACATGTATTTGATAATGGCTCAGTGTAGTTAGCCACAATAGATCCAGTTCAATTCAAGCTACTGGTTAATGGACACCGTCTTCAGTTGTATCATAAGCCAGCATCTAAAGATGAGTTTCTACAATAGTTTGTTTCAAATATGACCACTGATCTTCCTGCAGTGAAAGGCTTCAGTCTTTCTCCTATAGCATCTCTTTAAATTCCATGTTGCATGCACATAATAAAGGTTTCCTTTTCAAGGACGCCATGTTCTCCGTTTTTCCATCCATCACTGCCATTCATTTCTTTTCTTCCACGTCATCCATCCTACCATACCACCTCATTCATAGTTTCTATTCTAGCCGTCATTTCATGGTGCGTTGTATTTTTCCCAGCACGTATGAGCATTAATTGAATGGTACGCGATATCTTTTCTTAATCACATTATTTATTTGTTTCATTTATTCAACAACTACTATGTACATATCAGTCTTTTTTTCCCATGCTTCGCCTGTCCTTTCGCCCATGTGTGGACACATGTCAAATTTTAAGTAGGGGGCGAGATAATCCATTTCAAACCTTTTCTTATGTTGATGTCACAACTAATAAAATATTTTTATTTCTTCTTGTACTTTCCAAATATGGCTACATGTTTGATCTTAAACAATATTAACTGCTTGATATGAGTAGTTCCTGATAATTATTACATGCAATTATCTTTTGAGTCATTCTTGGAAAAGAAGAGAAAAGTGATGGCAGAATAGAAAGAAGCAAAAAGAAGCAGAGTAGAAGAATTTTCTTTTGAATTTTTAGAAAGGTTTGAGTTTTTGGAATCCTAGTAGAGGTAATTTGCGAATATGGGTGGTCAATTGGTATGACATGAACTCTTAACACATAATCCTCAAACAGTGCAGGCATTCAATAATTGTGGTTGGCTAAACTATTTTCTAAGGTTAGATTCTTTCAATGAAGAAGTTGTCGGTGAATTTTTAAGAACTCTTTCAAAAGGGGAAGCTTCAGTATGGGGTCTGACTATGGTTGTAACAGAAGAACGAATTGCTCAAGTAACCAGACTTCCTACAGTAGGGGAAAATTTCTCTTCAGATGCTATTTCTGCTAGGGCAGAGTTTACAGTACCAACTGATGGACCCTTGGAGGTCTCCAAACAAAGATGCAAACGAGTGTCACTGCCCTTTCCATATTCAGAATATGCTAAATTTATAATCAAGTATTTAACCTGTGAGGGGCACTTCTCCTATTTACATTCTTACCATTTTAAGTTATTGAGCCATATGAGGCATGGGTTAGCTGTTAATGTCTCAAATTTTTTGTTAAATCTATTAAAACAAAGTGCCCATGAAATCTAGAGGGGAAGGGATAATGCAATTTCCCATCACGCTCTAATTAAACTGTTGATTGAGCGTTCCCTGAGGGATGTGTCACCCTTTTCTTGGCAAGAATATTTTTCCCAAAAGGGTCTGCAACTTCCAGGGCCGCCTAGAGCAATCCCTGCAACACCTGCCCCTGCAACATCTATTCCTGCAGTCTCCACATCAGAACCCTCTACTAGAGTACAAACTAGGACTGCTAGTAGAAGAGAAAAAGGAAAAATGAAGGTAGGAGAGTCATCTAGGGTAGAACAAACCCCAGAGTCTGACCCTCATGTTAAAAAATAGTAGTGTCCCTCTCCTGCAACACCTTCTCCTGTAGTAGTTCCTCCTGCAAAAACACCTATTGCCACTATAGTTTCTCTATCATTCTCTTATGTTGAGTCTAAACCCTCTAGGAAAGTCAGGAAGAGGAAAGCCACGAGAGTGCCTCCTGCAGCTGCCACATTTCCAAAAAGAGTTTCAGCAAGGAAACAACATAAAGTCACCTCAACGTCTGCTCAACCTGAAGTTATAATAATTTCAGAGGAGTCTGAAGAATACATCCATGATGATTCTCATAATGTACTTGAGAATGTTTCACATAGCTCACCTGTTGTTCCTGAGGAAATGCACAATGAACCAATGGAAATTGATGAAGCACAATATGATAGTAATGAAAGGGGAATGCCAAGTCTTGATGACTTGGCTGAAGCAGCTAGGCAAATTTCAGAGGAAGTACAATCTCCTCCTACACAGTAACATGAATTCATCCTGCAACAAGAGGAAGAATAGCCTAAACAATTGGAAGTGGCCAATGAAGCTCCATTACCCCCTGCAACTTGTCAAGCCATGGTTGTCTACAAAAATACATTTTTGATTGAATTTTTGGAATACCTTAGAACCACATGGAGACCAGTCACATTTCAAACCTTGAGTTTCTGCCACCTAGCCAAGACTGAAATGCAACAAAGTCTTTGGAAGGAAGAGAAAAAGAAACTGAAAAGAGAAACTGAAAGGTAGAAACAGAAAATCTAGGAAATAAAAAAGAAAATAGATGAAATGATGAAAATAACTGGTAAGATTGTGGAGTGTAGACCACCACCTAGAGTTCATGCCATGTGCCTAAAGGAACAATTTCTTTGGTTTCAATTAATGAGAATTTCAAGGGACTTAGATCATGTTATTCAAATAGCCAAAGAATTTTATGATGCATACCAGGTGGCTCCTAATTGGCTAAGGAATTCTTTATGTGAATTTTATTTGCATGGATTGATAATTCCCTCTAAAATAGAGTGGAATCCACTTCTTTACATTAGTGATATCCATTTGAGGTCACTTATGTCATGGGCAGCCAATGAAACCAATTATGGCAGACAATTGGAAGCCTATGAAGAAGTTGAAAGGGATGAGCCCATACCACTGCGATCAGAAAGCACAAATCCTTACACAATGCTAAAAACCTGGCTCACTGTTCCATATGGGTTCAACAATCAAGCAAAAAGAGTAAAAATATTTGATGTCAGAAAGTAAGTGTATGAGGAATTCAAAAGCCAACCATATCTATTTTGGAAGCTTGCCTCTTCCAGAATTGAAAAGAGATGGGAGAAATTGACTGTTGGGCTTAGAAAATCTGAGCCACATAGCCCCCTGAATTTTGAAGCAGCCCTTGGAAGGAGAGACAGGTGCATACAGCTTGATCTTCAGAAGAGGTTCGAATTATGGTTGCCAATAACATTTTGACCTTCAGTTTTAATGTGGCCACTTTATCCCTATCAAGCTAAAAATGTTAATAAAGATGCAGAGAAACTCAGATATGAAAGATGGTAAGATTTCAGAGGTTTCTATTATAAATTTGGCACTGTGCCAAAAAGCCATACTGCTCCTATGGATTTTAGGGAAACAACAAGAAAGCTTAATGCTAGTGGACCATCATTTGGTTAAGTAGGGGGTAGATGATGAGCTCAGGATATGCTCATAATTTGAGTATCATGATGTACTTTTAATATCTCTACTTTTACTGCTAATGGACGTTTTAACTCTTTTATTAAAAACTTTTTTATCTAAAATGGGTAGTATCCTGTAGCAATTCATTCCTACATTCCTGTAGCCTAACATCTCCATGTGTCTTATTAACTACCTTGTTTGACTTCTCGAATGACTGATATAATGCATATGGTTTTTGAATAATGGGGTATATTTAATATGTGATTAATGAATGTATCGTGTTGTTTTCCACGAATGCTTTCCTTCACCTCTGTCACCTTGTGCATCACAAGTTGTTGAAGGGAGCATGAACGAGTCAAGCACAATGGATCTCAGCTCTGCAGTAAATTCCATTTACTGCATGATGTCGAGGAAGTTGTACTGGCGAAGACTCTTTGTCCGGGTCGTTGGGAAGAAACTTAAATGATGATTAATCTAGAAAGAGTGGAATGCTAAATTCTCTGGATCATGTTGAACGGATATGTTTTCATTTATGAAAAGTCTGTTCCTCGGTTTCAGGATTCATTTATGTCCACATCTTTCTCTGTTAGAGTTAGGTAGTTAGTTGTTTTTTTTGTTTTAAATAAGTGTTCCTCCTGCGTGAGTGAGCAAGGATAACAAGCATAGAAAGGATATCATGTAAAAGTTAGTATGATAATAAGAAGCAGAGTATGTAAGAATCAGTACTATGATAAGTGATAGAGTTTTGTGTTAGTTTTCATATGAGCAGAACAATGTATACCATTTTGAGTTTATGAATAGAAGCTGATGAAGTTCTAAGTTCAATTCTTGCATAATTAGCTGATGCTTGCTAAGTATCTGTAGTTAGTTAGTTAGTCGTTTATTTTCTATTGATCATAAGTTAGATTTCATTCTTGAAGTTTCAGTGCAAACTCAGTCTTATATTGTTCCTGCAGCATCAGGAATCCATCCTTGTGTTTGTTCCTGCAGCATAAGGCCAATTCATAGTTTGTTTCTCAGTTGTAGTTATGGTTTCTGCTTTGATTAAGTTTAGAAGGCTGATTAAGTTTAGAAGGCTTCACATTACATTCCTATAGCATAAGTAGAATTCCTTTCACGCATTTATTTCTGGTAAATTGTGACTAAAACTAGTTCTTAGTGCACATATAGTGCCGCTTCATTTCAAGTATACATTCCCTGGTTTGACAAAGTAAATGAACGACCATAAGAATATGTTAGTCACCTATTGGAATGTCCAATTCCCAGGTTTGGATTTGCTGTGACTTTTATATCCTTTTGTGGGCGCGACCAGTTTGCATGTCATTAATATTCATTTGAAAATTTTTAGGGTTTCCTAGGTCAAATTCTTACATCATTCAAGCTCCATTTAAACATCTTATTCTAGCACATTAGAATAGGGTTTTGTCTTAATTCAAATTTTCCTAGTCTCAGACACACTTAGGGCTAGGGTTTTATGCATATTTTATCCATTCAAGGTTTAATTACCAAAGTAGGGGTTTGACCAAGGAAAACCCCCATTAGAAAATAAATTATATTCTATTTTGCAGGTGTTTTCAAAGATTCAAATTTAGGATTTAGTCAAGAAGTGTTGTGCAGGTGACAAAGTGCAGATCTGAAACTTGAATTTTCAAAAAATGGGAAGAGGACTAATTTTCCATGGATGGTGAATGAGTCCCACTGGAGGTGTTTTCCAGATTAGAGTGTAGATTCTAGTACCCTTTTGGAAATAACAAAATTTTGGGCAGAAATCTAGTATGGGACTAATTCACCCAAGGTGGCGAATGAGTTCCAGTTAGTCAAAAAGTCAACATTTATAAATTTTCAGAGTTATTTCTAGTCTTCAGCAAGTTTACAAGTGCACACATTTAGTCTTACAACTTTCTATTTTGTTCTATTTGCATTTCTATTCATCTTTCTAGGTCTTTTGCATACAACATCATGTTTTCAAACAAGTTGCATTTCTTAGGTTTAGCATTAATAATCACCTTTTTTTTTTAGTTATTTGCATTTTGATCATCTCATCTAGGCATATTACACCCACATCACATTAATATTTGAATTTTTACATTGCATTTTGGCCCAATCTTTACCCTTTTAGGTGAGAAACCCTAGAAGGGCTATAAAGACATTCAAGTGCCAAAATATTTGTTTACAATCATAATATTTCCTACATAATTTGAGGTATTACAACCAAAATTTAGGTACTAAAATTTTACCAAGCCATGCTAAAGCTATGAAGGTTGAATCAAAGATAATTATATGCCTGGAACATCTTCCCAATGTACGACACAAATATTGTAGTACTAAATGCTCAACTAGTAGGGAAAATGATTTCAAATATTGGGTGTCATAATTGTCTATCATGTGTAAAGGGTCCAAAAAGTACTTTTTAGGACACCTTTTATTATGGGGCATATTTTAAGTATAAAATTTGATGATGTTTATCTAAAAGATTGGGTTTCGGCAATGAACTTGCCAAGTAAGCTAATATAAAAATTTGAGAGTAATTAAACTATGTCACATGTGATTTTGAAAGGTGCAAAGCTAAGGTGCTCAAATACTAGGTGTTATCCTCAAGGAAACACACATTTTGACATCAAGAAGCAACCATGTAAACAAGAGCAAAGGTTATTCTTTGTACAACATTGCATGTGTATGGCATCATAACATGATTCTAACATACAATACAACATTCTCTATATACATAATTATATGTCTAGGTTACAACGATGATGAACTATTAGCTACATTCACTTTCCTTTTGTTTCCATTGAAAATAACCATTGATGAAAAATGGAGCTAGGAGTTTCAAATTTTCAAATATGTGCCACTTTAATTATCATCATTTTTTTTAATTCAAGAACTCAAAAATGAGTTGCAGACAAACATAACTCTTTAGATTTTTCTACTCATGTGTACTATCAAGGCATTATACTAAAATTGTGAAGAAGAAGAGTTTAATTTGTGTCTAAAATTAGCCACTTCATTCAAGTAGGAAGAATAATATTAAGTGCAGATAAGTTTTTTTGGGCATGATTTAAACTCTACTTGAAAGTTTTAGCAGAATATCTCTATAATACCCATAAGGAAAAAATAGATAAACCTATAGAGAAGCTACAATTCATGGAACTAGGATCATTTGCAACTCAGTTTTTTAATTCTAGACTCAAAATATATGAAAATAATGAAAGTGACACATATTTGAAAGTTCTATATGGAAAAGGCCATTAATTCTATACAAAAAATGGAAAGGAAAATGCAGGTCCCAACACTATTAGCTAGCAATTTCTCATCATGGAAAATGGCAACATAGAAATGTAAAAGTTACCCACTGTTGTGTGTCCCATCATTGTAGCATGGTATTGTATGTTAGAATCATGATATGATGCCTTAGACATGCAATTCTATATGGAGAATAAACTTCCTCATCTAGCATGGTATTATATGTTAGAGTCATGTTACAATGAAATAATATTTGAAATTTATATATTATTGGCCACTAATAACCAAGTCAGACTAGTAAAACAACTGTACTAGGCTTCCAATATGAGAGCGAACAACAAGATAGATTTATATAGTATTTTATAGGTTACAAAACTCATTAAGAAAATGAGCGTAAAATATTTTTCAAATAATGCATCCACCAAACCTAAAAAAGAGACCATGTTCTTTGTGACATTTTAAACTACTTGGAAAAATCTAGGGTTTCATCACTACTATCACATATATTACCGAAATCACCCACTTGAGAAGCATGTAGTGCAGATTATATATCATATATGAAGAACACATCTTTCTGAAAGAGACTATTTATAAAGAAACAGAGTAAGATGATTTCTTTTAAACACTAAAAAGTATCATAGCCTAAGAAAGGACTCAAATGTATCCTTACCTAGCCACTCAGATGCTTTAGGCCACCCACCTATCATTGAATTGAAAAACACCAAACCCAAAAGTTAAGAAAATAAAAACCTGACTTAAATTTTTTCTTAAAGATGTATAATATGTGTATTTAATTAATACCAAGGCTAGCCAACAAAAGTATGCATTTGTACGCATGTAGCTATCATAATTCAATAGCTGAGTAATGAGGAGATTTATATGTATCATTCTGGATAATCCACAACATGACAGTGTAAAAGATATAGGAACTTACAAATGCCTCCTTTTTCTCTTCCAATACAATAGATATAAACCCTCTCAAAAGACAAATTTCACCCTCATCAAACACTATGAGCAAGTGAATAACAATGCAAATAATTTTTTGCTCGATAGACTTAAAACTTCACACCATAAGCCATTAATGATGTCTGCACTTCATTCTATTCAATAAGTAAAAATTAGGGACTAATAAATGCACAATGTCCTTGCTAAAATGCCATGCATCGAAAGAAACACTAGGTGCGAAGACACGACTATATCAAAGAACATTACAAAGTCATGAAATATTTCTAATAGAAAAAAAATGTTAGGAATTGATTAAATTTTTCACTTGCTTGCCCCAAAACAAATTTGCAATTAGAAAAATACAAAACCATGAGGAAAATACCAACAAATTTCAATGAGAAAATTACAAAAAAAACCAAAAATCTCTATTAATAAAATAATCCTACATACTATAGCATAAACATTAGTAGCACGATTTTCAAAAAATGCATTAATAGGCATGAGCACACCCAAAACATTAGTCTCCCGCCTTAAAAGGTAGGGACTAACAATGTTTTCTCCATCATATTTATTTTTCCTACACATGAAGACCTCTTGAACATTGCAAATATCACCCACAATTGGATTTCCATTTTGGTTTTATGAAAGAAACTGAAGATTGATGCTTATTGAATATCATTTTAGGGATACTTTCTAGAATTTTTTGAGGCTTCTATGGAAAGTGTGAATTTTTATTTGTAGGATTGACTACCTTTTCTACATGGGTTATTTTCTTTCAATTCTTCATTTCATGTCCACTAATGTTAGGTGTTGTTGTCTAACCTCATATAACTTCTTTAAAAATAGACACAACCCAAGGCATTAAAACCCCACTAATTTTTTAGATTTTTCTTCATATTGTCTAATGAGTATTCTAGGGATATTTAGTTGGAAAAACTCCAAACTACCAGTATAATATATTATTATATTAGTACATATTAATATATTAAATATTATGTATTATATATAATCAAGGTAACAAATATTTGTTTGAGATAGATATCCATTTTTCTAACAAAATCAGTATGATTGGGATTTGGCTCAAGATTTGGTTCAAGATTTTTGAACCTAGAAAGTCAACTGAAAAAATGTGTTTACAAAATTTCCTTAGTTTTTTGAAGTTCACCCTTGTGGCTAACAACTTTTTTTCTATCCGAATTTGATGAAATGAAAAGGGTTTACTGAAAAAAATTGTTAGCTTTCTACTAATATAAGATATTCCTTATTTTGAATTTAATAGATATTTATTATTGATTTTTTACATACATTATGACTAAAGTCCTGATTGATAGGCTAATTGAAAAACTTCTATAATTTTCAAACTATGTCACATTTTTCGAATCTAAAAGATGTGTCACATTCTATGCTTCAGATACTATAGGATAAAAAGAAATTGAATTTCATAATAGTTTGACAAATTTATGGTGGTCAAACAAACATGTTTTAATAATTTTGAAATTTTATAATAAAAAAAATCATAACTAATTATTTACATGCAACAAAATTACAAAAAAAATGTGACACATTTAGGCATGTGTCCTCTACATATATCGAACTTGTTTCAGAAAGAAATATTATTTTTTCTTGTACTTAGGGTGGCCAGACATACACCTGCTTCTTCTCTTTTTCCTAAAAATTTAGTATTACTGCATTGAAATTTCAAATTTTTGCATTTAAATAGATTTGCTTTTTTCCAAAAAAGGACTAGTAGGCTAGAAACTACATTCAATTTGCTAAAATTTTGTTCTTACATATTTTTCAAATTATGTTAATAGCCTATTCAAATTTTTATGTCAAGTTTCCTAACTCTATTTTTTTGAATTTTCATTGCCACTTAGGGGCCTAGTTTGGACCCCCATGATCCTGCACTAACCCAAGAACACTAGAACACATATTCAAAAACTTGCAAATAGATATATAATCCTAGCAAATGTCTTATAAAGTTGATCCTTCAATGGTATTTTTCTTAGATGCCTTAAACATTTTGAAATTCATATAGCCCTTGAAGAAGCTCATGTGGGTGCTTGTGGGGGCATTTTGGAGGAAGATCAGTAGTTCAAAAGTTAATCTATACAGGATACTATTGAAAAAATATGGAAAAATATTGTTTTGATCATATTAAAAAATTTCATAAATGTCAAGAGCATAATAATTTGACCCACACTTCTACTTCCAAACTTCATGCCCAAGTTCTTATCTAGCCATTATTGGTATGGGGTTTGGATCTCATTAGAAAAATCTCCCCTCCTTCATCTGGACACACGTTTATAATTATGGCTACAAATTATTTCACAAAATAGTTAGAGACAATCCCTCTTCATTGCACAACTACTGATGTAATCTGTTGTTTCATCTTGGAAAACATTATTGTTCAATTTGGACTTCCTTCTACATTAGTTTCAAATAATGACACACCATTCAAGAACAATGAAGTGAAGAAATTTTTGGAAACATTTCACATTCAACATCACTTTTCAACACCTTATTACCCACAATCCAATGGTCAAGTGAAAGAAACAAACAAAAAACTCAAGAAAATCTTGTGAAAAATAGTAAATAAACATAACAAGGATTGTCATACCCAGCTAGATCTTATGTGTTGTGTGCTTATTGCACAAGTATTTGAAGATCCATAAGAAATACACCCTTTAATATTGTTTATGGTTTTGCTGCAATAATGCCCTTAGAGTTGGAAATTCCCTCTTTAAGAATCTCTCTCAAGGGCATTATCGACGATCAGATGTATAAAGAGTGTGGCAATGGAAAAAGTATCCCTTTACTTTTCCTTGCTTGTTTATGCCCTCCTTGTTAAATTGAGCTTAATGATGCCTTCATTTAGTGTTGTAATGTGTTTGACACATTCACATTAGGTCTTGGGCCCTTGTAAACTAAAAAAACTTAATCATGCCTTATTTAAGGTGTTGTAAAGTGTTGTAACACACATTCACATTTTTCTAGGGTTTTCATAAATAATTGAGCTTCTTTATGCTTTAATTGGCCTTATTTTACATCCAGAAACCTCATTTAATGCATCTTTTCAAGGATAATCCCAACACAAGTCAACATCCAATCATAATTCAGGTGTTTTAGGTTGTGTGACCTAGATTTAGTGATCTGGGACTCATATGCCACCTTGGGCGTATGAGTCCCACCTAGGGTTTTGGGTCCCGATCTAGATTTTACACCTTTCCAAGAATTTTGAAAATGGTCCCATAAATTATGCCTAATGGGACTCATATGTCACTTCTGGTGTATGAGTCTTGTGTGGCCCAAAATCAAAATTAATTCAAATTCTTGGCAGGATTTTATCCTCCTAGATCTGATGTCGACTTGTAGTGTTGTAATTTAAGAAAACTTGGTATAATTAAGTATAAATACAAGGTTCTTTCACTCATTTTCACTAATACTTTGGTGAGAGCATTCATAATAGAAAATTGGAGTTCAGAAGAGCATTCAAGAGCATTCAAGGGTAGATTATCAAGCATTTTAGAGCATTATTCAAGCATCAAGCATCATGTCAAAGTCTTCATGCATCATGTTTATTTTTGAGTTAACACTTGTGATGTAGGATTCCATGATTCAAGCAAGTGTTCAACTTAGGATCTATCCCATTCAAAGAAAGAGTCAAGATCTACATCCATTGGAGCCATCTCATACATGTTTGCAGCCTCTTATTGCTAGGGTTTGGTGAGTTGCAACATCATATTTTGTTCATTCATCATTCTCCATTCCTATTTCATTTCATTACAAGGTTTGATTACCAAAATGGGGTTTGACCAAGGAAAACTCCTTTTCCACTAACAAAACAACATTTTTCCCTCTCTTTGGTGCACAATTTGTAGGTTTAGGTTGAAGATACATTGAAGAGAAAGTTTGGAGAAAGTTGTCAAAGTGTTCAAAGTTTTCACGACCTTCACTAGTACAAAAACAACAATATATGACTAAATAAACTACTAAAAATTACATATAAATGACTAATTTTGGTCACGTGACCATTAGTAGTTTATTGCCGGTCATTTATAACGTGACCAAATTTATGACTAAACTATTTTAGTCATTGATTTGGTCATTAATTTAGTCATTAATTTAGTCATTGATTGTTGTTAATTGGTCATTTATTTAGTCATGGTAGTGATTTATTTAGTGATTTATTTAGTCATATATTTAGTCATTAATTTAGTCATTGATTGTTGTTGGCTAGTCATTTATTTAGTCATTGTTTAGTCATTTATTTAGTCATTTATAAACTAAAATAATCAATTTAGTCGTTAATTTAGTCATTGATTGTTGTAAATTGGTCATTTATTTAGTCATTAATTTAGTCATTGATTGATGTTAGCTGGTCATTTATTTAATCATTGTTTAGTCATTTATTTAGTCATTTATAAACTAAAATAATCATAAAACTTCAACAAATCTACTCAAAGGATTGAAAATAATTCACTATGTATATTCAAAATGTATAAAATATGTTACAAAGAACTTTATACATAGAGTTTTGAAGACAAAATATTTTGCAGTATGCAAACTGTTGATTTATTATGCTTTTAAAATTGTTACAAAGAACTCTATATATAGAGTTTTGAAGACAAAATCTTTTGCAGTATGCAAACTGTTGATATATTATACTTTTAAAATTGAAAAAAACTAAGAAAGATCCTTCCACCTATAACTATACATAAAATTTCTTGTTCTTTTTATCAAGCCTTGGAAGCTTTAAACCCACTAGTTTTGAAAAAAGGGCTCTTCCAAAATAAGCTTAAAGAAAGAAATCTAAATTATATACAATATGAACCAAAGTGTTATCTGATTGATAACCTCCATGAAGCTTATGCTATGTATTAAATTTCATATTATCCTGACTATAAACTCATAAATTCTTTATAACGTCTCCTATTTTAGATCTGCATAAAAGGAGAGAGGAATGAAAATAGTTAGTAACAGAAAAATGAACAATAATATATTGGAATCAAAACTAGTAAATATATATATTAAATAAGGTACTTGATGCCACTATTGCACATGGGGTGGGCTGTAAATGTATCTAGTAAGGAACTAGTTTTGCATTTTTTCCTTGCTCTATACCTGTCCACAATAAAAAAAACTCAAAATTTGTTAATATTTTCAAAGGAAGAAAGTGTCGATCACATCAAAGTACAAAAAACAAAATAACATTAAGTTAAATATTTGTGGGTAGTATAAAGATTCCTAGCAATAACAAGTCTCTACATTGTAAGATCAACATACCATGGAGTATAGATCTAAATGTAGAAAAAATATCTCTTATACTCCAAGTGTAAGTTGAGAATAATTCTTGAGTTTTATTGTGCATATTTTTGAATGTACACTTTATTTTCTCTCAAAAAAATATAGATCTTGGCTATTCTAATAGCCCTAATAATAGTCAATCTATTTTTTTTTTTGGATAGGAAAATCATAGCTAAAAGGCTGCACCCATTGAATTATTTTCAAAAACAAAAAATTTACATCTTTTGGAGATTTGGTCTTATCTCTCAAATAGTGCTTACACCTTATACCCTCTTTACAAAGCTGAAGCAAAAGATAGGAACCCCATACAATAATCTCTACTACATAAGATATAGATATCATTATCACTTGAAAATGCTAACTTTTAACAGGCTTATAACTTTAAAATGCTAACTTAAAAATATTACAATATTTTATAGGTATCTTTTATTACAATCTTACTAGCATTCTTTAATATGAACATTGTTTATGTCTACAAGGGTTTCTACAAATAGGTATCTAGCAATAGAAAAGAAAAAAAACATACAATAGAGAGTTGTGTAGAGAACTCAAAATGCATGAAATCCACATAGCACATAGTATTCATTATGATAAATCTTTGAATTGAGAAGCAAAAGGGTTCAAAACACAAGAGTAGTGATATGTTACAAACTTACAATGCATTCTTCTTGAACCTATTATGTCAGCAACGATGTGTGTTTATTGTGCAAGATTGTGACCTTCAAGATGACTAGAACCCATGATAGAAGCATCTCACAAGCTCTCTTGCAGTCCACCCCCTACACACCCGCCTCCACCATAATAGATGGTAGGGCCCCCACCTTCAATAGAGGTAGCTTAGTTACCTAGAATGACATAAATTCATTTCCCACTCCTTTTCTCCTTCCTTATGCTCCCTGATTTTACAGGAATCGCTATTTGATTTTGCATGGCATTCCTATCAAATTAGACATAGCCAAGTTTCACATCCATTTTGTTTTTAAAAGAAGGGTAAACTTTAATTAATGACAAATATGGACCTGAAATGGGTAGAATTTTTTTTAACTAGATTTTATAATATTTTGCAGTTGGATTCATTTTGGAGAAACTTTCAAAATATTTGAATCTCTTCACCTCGAAATCATCTGACTTGAAAACTTTATACAATGTGATTAATCTAGGGATCACATCCAATTTAAGCCTGGACAAGAAAAGGTCTCTAGAAGCATTTTGAAGTTCAATACCTTAGCCTTGCAACATTTCAATAAGTGGTGCTGGATTGCTGTGAGATGATAACACATGGTGAACCTTGACATGACCGCAACTAGTGCAAAAGGCCAACATATTCCCAACTTGGACTTGCAAAGTAAGAGTTTCATGGGTCATCTGCCATCCTTGGATATCCCAAAAATATAATATTTTATTAGGTAATCAATTTCTACATATCTATAGACTGGGTCAACCAATTAACTCCCATCTTTTGAAGTTGTTGGAGATCATGACACATGGAAACCAATTAACTAGGAAAGGTGAATCTGAATTGAGAAACATCCTTTGATTGCTAGAATATGCAACACCAAATAAAATTATAGTGGTGGTAAGGTGTGCTGTTCCTCTTGGCTGGTTAACAAATTATTTTTTTGTGAACCCTAATGTTTAACCAAGTTTTAGATTTGAATTTCTCCTTGGTTTCTCTTGTGCTTAAATTAGGGATCTGTAATGTACTAATCCAGAGAAGGGAGGTGCAAATTCATTTGAGAAGCTTCTCAGTGCTTTTGAAGGTAGTTGCAGGCTGTTGTAGAGTATAAAGTCTAGAGAATTTGAAGATCATCCATGTGTAAACAAGAGGAATTCTCAAACAGTTTTATTCTTCTGACATGATTGAGCTGTCACTTTGGAATGCTCTTGGCTTTCCCATCTTGTTGAAGCCAATTACAGTTTGTTGAGAAACTATTATAACTGGATTTGAGCTATTTGCAAGCTCTTGTGACACATATTGCTGTCTAATGTGGGTTGTTTTCATCTAGGTTTTTGGTTTTTAATATGATGGAATCTTATATGTACCTAGATATATCTCTACTGTAAGAAATGGGAAATTTAGGAGGTTGGAAGAATCAAATAGCACTATAATCCTGTCATTTTTTTGTATCTTCATTCTTTTTTTTCTACTTGGGTTCCATTCATTTGTGAATGGTTTCCTCTATAGTTTATATAAGTATATTTGAGTAAGCAACTAGATAATTGAATTTGAAGAAAATATGAGTGTTTGAATGTCCTGTAAGATGTGATTTGCTAATTTCTATGGCAGTCACTGGCTTATTGAGGTGTTTGAATTACTGTATAAGTTGCAACTTGCACATTCAAATAGTGGTAACTATCTTACTGTGCTGTGAATGAAAGGTTTGGAAGCTTGCTTGAACTACTTGGCAACTAGAGAACTTTATTTCAGATCAATGGGCTTATCGATTTTCTCCCTACCATGCTTATCATTTGATCTTTCTTTTAACCATGAGTTAGATTAGAATTAGAGTAGGCATAGATTAGATGGCTATTTCTGATGTCATTTGAGCTTCTTGCAGTATCATTCAGCTTTGTGAATAAGCCAAATGAAAGCATTCTTCCTGAACTTGTTATGGCAGCAGTGATGTGTGTTTATTGTGCAATATTGCAACCTTCAAGATGACTAGAAGTATTTAGACTCATAGGAGTTAGGTTACTGTGAAGTGAGGTTCATAAGTCATTTTTTTTCTCAATAGACGAATCTATTTGTTCATGGAAGAATGAAGAGATTATGCATTCTAGTTTATCTATGGAAGTGTAAAAGTGAAAGGATACAGGGCATTGATCATTTTAGCTACTGCAACCCAACGAGTTTGCCAACATCCTCCCCGTTCAAGCAAAGGTAAATCATTTTCATTGTTTATAGACACCTCAAAGACAATTATCTCATGGAATGCAAGACAATCATTGTGAATATGCATAGAATGGATTTATTGATTAAATTTTAATGGGGAAAGACTTCTAAGCTGATGCAATCAGCTGGTGTAATGCGAACTCCATGATCTTTGTTGGTGTCATATTACTGCTAAAATGGGAGTTGTGAAATAGGATTTTAGCATCCATCAGAGCATAAAACAAAGAATGGATTTCTATCAGAACGTAAAGTTGCAAAGTGCCCGAATAGATATGCAAGTGAATGATGGAACACAGAAAGGGATTGGGTCAGATGTTTAATAAAACATGCAAGCAAACACAAATCACTGGAAAAAAAGAAGCAAAATTTCCCAACCTCTGTCAATTTCCTCCCTGTCCACACTGAACAGAGGCTTTTACTAGATGTTGTAGTTGCAATTGCTCTGGTGAACATGAATGCAAAGAATGGGGAAACACAAAAGGCGTGTAAACTGTTTTACAGAATGCCTCAATAAGATTTCATCACATGAATGCAATGATTGTAGTGGATGTACAAGTAAATCATATGAAAAGGGACTTTAAGAAACCCTTGAAAAAATGTGTAAAAGAAACGTAAACTGCTTGCCAGAATCCATACATGATGCATTGATTACAGGGTGTGGGAAAAAATGAATTTATTGAAAAAGCTCAAGAAACACAAAATATGCATAAAGAACTATGATTTTAGAGGATACCGAGACCATTCGGAGAAGGCGAGAGAGAGCCCCAACTGCTATTGGTTTCAGTTCCTCCAAACTATTCCTCACTGGTATTGACCTTTCACTTCTCCAATTTGGTGCGTTGCAACATGAAAATGGTTTCAGTTAGGGTTTTAGAGTATGTTTATTAAAATGAAAATTTGACCACCAATTTGCCCGCTCTAATTTGCCCGCCTTAGTTTAGATTTTAAAATGGAATTCGGAGTATATAAATTATAATACATAAATCTCCCCCACAAGAAATATAATATTATATACAATTATTATATTATATTATTATATAATATTAAATATATTATAATATAAATATTACATTTTATTATTATAATATAATATAATAATAATATAATATTATAATTATATTATATTTATAATATTATAATTATTATATTATATTATTATATAATATTAAATACATTATAATATAAATATTACAATTTATTATTATAATATAATATAATAATAATATAATATTATAATATATAATAACATACATTATAATATATAATAACATAATATTATAATATATAATAACATAATATTATAATACTATATAATATAATATTATTATATTATAATATATAAATATTATATTATTATAATATAAGATATATATTATAATATATATATATATATATATATATATATATTATTATATTATATTATATTGTATTATAGTATAATATATTATTATTATATTATATTATAATACAACCCACTTTCTCAATTCAAATATTTTTTTTAATTATCCACTTTAATATCATATTGTTTATTTTTTGTTTGTGTGATTAATTATTTAGTTTTTTTAATTTGTGACTAATTATTTAGTTGTGTTTTTTACCCCACAATCAAATTAGTCGCTTATGATGATCAAATTAGTCATTTATAGTTGTTGTGACTAAATTTTTTAGTCATGTAGTCATTTATTTGTCAAATTTTTTTAATGTTAGTCACGTGACTAAAAGTTTTAGTCACGTAGTCATTTATTTGCCAAATTCTACTAGTGCTTGCATTGGAGATACTTGGAAGACTTCTATAGGTTGCAAATCAGGGTTTCGAATGTAGAAATAAATTGGAAAGGACATAGCAGACATTGAGGAGCAGATTCAGGGTTTGAAGTTTCAAAAACGCCTAATTGGACCGATATTCCAGTTATGGCGTATGAGTCCCAGTTTAGGCCATTTTTTAGATTTCTATAATTTCAGATACACATTTGCCAGATTCTAGTTTCTACACAAAAATCTATATTCCAATTTGGGGACTAAATTTACTAGTCTAGTGTATGAGTCCTAGTCAACATTAAAATTAGTATCTTCAGCATTTCATAGCTCCATTCAACCTCCTTCAGGTTTCTAGGTGCACAGATTTCATCTTGCAGCTTTCTATTTTGATTTTCATGTTTTTCTAGGTCATTTAGTGAAAGATTACATTGCATTAGGTTTGAGCATTTCATTTGTCTTTCCAAGCCCTAGCTTGGTGTGAACCTGTCATTAGATTACAATCATACCCTAGGATGGCCCTATTGCAAGATCTCTTTCTCCTTTGCATACTTTAGGTTGAGATCTCTAGGGTTTCCCTTCAATGAGATAATTCAAAAGTGGGTTTTACTCTATGTTCTAAACCATACGAAAGCAATCACCCATTTTCTGTTGTTTCAAAGAGAAATGCTTAAAACAACTTGAAATGCTTGATGAAAAATGTATAAATACTCTAAAAAATCTCCAAGATTATTCCAAAAGAATGTGTTGATGGTGTTTTCTGCACGGCAACAACTCAGATAGAAAATAGTATTATATCTCTCTTGAAAGATAATTTTCAATAATAAATCACTGAAAATCACCCCAAGGTCTCTCGGGTGTTAGGTCATAACAATGCATAAAACAACTCAGATAAAATGTGAAATGCTGGTAATCACAATCGGACCTTACTACAAGCAAACTGTATCTTTCAATTTATCAGATCTGACAATATGATGATCTTAGATCCTAAATCTAACCGAATAATAAAGAAATAGCAAAAGATAGGGATGCAAGAAAGTGATAAGATCTAAACTACTGAGAGGACAAACAATGTAAATAACATATATCTAGAATGGACCTATCTCGAATAACCAGTTCTTATTTGACCCATAATGCAATCTTACAAGAACGGTGCAATCTTCTGAGGAATACAGATTTTCAAATCATAGACATACATCTACAATCGAACTTAAGCACATTGAATATACGGTCTAGGTTGACTTCACCAGCCTACTACAATCAGATAGTTACTGGGAGTATAGACCAGAGATAGCTACAAACATTCCAAACATGAAATCATAAACATCATTTATCCAACTGAAACTAATCTATTTCTGAATATTAAACCCTAAATCTTCAAGCAATTTAAAAGATGGAACAACAAGAACCATGCAAGATGAAATAACACAAAAGGATTCCACCAGGAAAACCACAATGTCTCCAATTGTATTAATCACCAAATTCTGCAACAATTCAACTGTTCTGATACAGTATTTGCTTCAAGAAAAGACTAAGAAATTCTAACTATTGCTCTTGCTTATCTCTATTACTGCTTAGCTAACCAATGTCTAACCCTTACAATGAGGCAAGAATGCCAACTTATAACGAATTCCCCCCCAAGACATGTCGGCCCAGCCAAACATTTTACAAAATAATAAAACTGCCAAAACAGGTCAGCCAAGGAAATGAACTAAGGCACACATTAAATTCCATCATCCAAGTCGGCTCTGACACAGTCCCCAAGGAAGTCTGGTCCAATGCATGCCCCATGGTAATAGGGAAGCACAAATCTCAAAATGAGCATTAACTGCCGCTCCTTTTATCCTTCTTCTCCTCGGATGACCCTTGGACCCTCAAGAATATTCCGCCCAACTCAGCAATAGGTGGCAATGGCAAAACCCTGAGTCAGCATTTAATAGAGTTTGTCCCTTCCTTGGACCGTTCAACAATCTTGTTCCAATCCTCCTTGTTGGCCATGTATCTATCTATCACTGCCATGTAGGTGGCTGCATCATCAAGTAGGTGGCCAGTGACAGCTTCATCAAAATTCGGGGCATAAATTTCATGCCACCACTCCTTCAATTGATCCAAGCTCAGATACTTGGGAGCTATCTTCTTCCTCCCTGTCATTACTTCAAAGAAGGCAATGCATCCATCATAGACCGCATTAAGCTCACCATCAATTTTCTTCTTTCTTTTCAAAATTTTCTTCAAAGCCTTCTGCCTGATCTGCAGTGCCTCAAACCACTCCCACGGTTCATCCACCCGGGAGGAAGGAAGGATTCCATCTTTGGCCAATTGATCTTTGCCATGTCCCAGGATAACCTTCGATTTCTGCAGCAGGAGATCCATGTCATTCTTATCTTGGGACAGAGTATACTCCAACAGCTCCTTTGCCCGGACTGCATCCTTTCCTATAGATAAAACTGTCTTGATAGCATCATCTCCTTTTGCTTGTACACCCATTAACCAGTCTGTGGCAGCCTAAGCAGAGGCCTTCAATTTCTCAATCCCGAAAATTGTCTCCTTAGGCAGAAAGCCAGGGGAAGCAGATGAAGAAGGGTGAAGTGACTGCAAAGGTTTCATAACCTCCTCCAAACACTTCCTTAACTGTTCATTCTCCTTCTTTAGCTCATGTTTAGTTTGGGTCTCCTTCTTCAACCTATCCACAATTACGGCGCTGGATCCCTCAAACTCCTCAATATCCTGCTCCATGGAGGCCGGCCCGAGGTTAATTGTCTGGACATTATAGTCCTGGCTTGTAATATCCTCCCTCATTTTATCCGCTGTAGGGGTGGCAATGTGGACTACCTTGTTGTGCGCTTCATCTCTTTCCACCCAGGAAATGACCTTTGCAGCCTTCTTCTTCTTTCCTTTGCCAATTTTTGACAACATTTCATCCCAGTCCAAAGGGGTGTCCTCAACAATCACTTGCTTCTTCCTCGCAAGTTCCTTTTCGAGCCAGTCCGGGGCTACAGGGTCACTCCGGATTTCTTCCACTCCAGCATTTTCCGGCTCCTCTGTCACTTTCTCTTCCTTCGCAATTGTTGCCTTATCATCCTCCTTCTCCGAAGCTGCTCACCTGGATCCACTTCTTCAAGTTCCGCCTCTTGCTGCATCGGTGAGGGAGTCTTGGCAGGGATACTCTCCTCTGGCTCTGGTGATCCACGGCCTTGGTCAATCTCCAGAGAATCTTCATATTGCACCAACGGAGAAGTGTGTCCCTCTTCTGTTCCCACCTCAAGCTCAACCGCCTCACTAAAAAGTGTTCCTTCCTTGAACTGTTCCGCCTCCCCGCTAGTTTCATGGTCATCCGGATTCTCTGGTTCAGGTGCGCTCGGTGGTGGAGAAACAAACTTTGGTGGCTCTTCAACTGGTAGCTTTGGGGAGGAGTCCTTCTGCTGTGCAGCATCCTTGGGAGAGGGAGTCCTTGATTTTCTTGTGTAGACCTTGGTTTTCTCTCCTCCAGAACTCTCCACATCGACAATTGGAGGTTCATTCTCCGAAGCAACTTGATCTTTCCTCTTGGCGGTCCTTGTCATTCTAGTTTTCTTAGGCGGTGGAGGAGCATCCTCCTCCCTAGCTTTCTCAGTTTCCTCCTCATCAAAGGACTTGCTGATCGTCAGGGTCTTCCATCTTCTCTTTCCCTTCGGCTTCCTCTTCATTTCAGGTTCAGCCCCTTCCTTAGGACCTCTGACTTTGATCTTGAATGGCAATATTTTCACTGTTTTCCCTTTGGGTCGTCTTCCCCGGATTCTTCAGAAGTTGACATGGGATTGAGATTTCCCATCAGTTCAAAGGTGCAAGCTACCTTTGCATTCTCCAATTCCCAGATTTTATGCTTCACCCAAGAAAGAGTGAATTTCATGACAGGAGCCATCAGGTCCTCCAGTTCTGTAATCTCATCCTCATTCCAGTTAATGTCTCCAGTTGGCCTGTCCTTCACAGCCTCATAAGCGTGGTCCTGCACCAGTTTTCTGTCATCATCAAGTTGATCCAGAATTAGTTTAACATTATATTGCCTAATAGCCTCCACAGGCAACCTAGAATATCTTTTCTTCCTCACCTCAAGGTCATCTTTGAGATTGACCTAATAATCTTCTAAGTCCTCCTTATGCCTATACTCCCGGGTAGCTTTCTTCTGTGCTTCTCCTGTTATGTCAAAATTCATTCTTTTCGAATGGAAGGAGAATCCATAGGCTGCCAGTTCCTCCCCTGCGGTGTGAGCTGACTGGATAGACGGGCACATCTCTCCCACACCAATCCCAAGAGGGAAGTCTCCTCTGAAGCCTGTCTTGTGCTTCTCCCTCTTCACCACTGCATCAAACTCACAGATTTGTCTTACAACCTCCAGCAGAACAATGTGGTCAGTGGGATACCGAGGCAACCTGTAAGGGGCAACCGGGCATCCATCAATCCTGAGGTAAGTGAATGTAGGGAACTAGATGAACCATGCTCCGTAGTTCTTGATTAGTCCTTTAGCTCCATCGGATAATCTGAGGTGCTCTGCATTCTGAAGTGTCTGGGTAATGTGCATTGTAAATGCATCATTGGCCCTCCTATAATCCTTATGCCCAAGGTGCAGTTTCGGATACACCTCATAGATTATGTCTTGTCCAATTGTTCCCTTCGGACTCAGGCCCTTGTATGGGTAGGAGATGGCCAACACATACACAACATATGAAGACATCATAAATTTCTTGGCCTCTAGGACATTTCTCAACTGTCTGTCAATCTCAGCACTTATGAGCCCTGCCCAGTGATAATTGGTCCCCTGACTAATTTTGGTGATCACATGGACCATCCAACTCTCCAATACACCTGCACCTCTTAATCCTGCCACCCTGCTCAGAAGTGTGATGGCATCATATACATCTGCCTTGAATTTTACCTTGTGCAGCTGTTTGGGCAACTTTGAATGATGGGATTTTGGCTTCTCTAGCCACGAGTTGATTATCTGCTAAGCCTTGACTGGCTCATTCTCATAATAAGTCTTGGCTCTTTCTATGTTCAAGGCGCAGACCGAAGGTAGATCTGGCATACTGAAAGCTTGGGCGATGGAGGCTGGACTGAAGTTGGCCAAGACTCTCCCCTCAGTGTTGACAACTCTCTGTGTGTCAAAGTCATACTGTCTAGCACATTCCAAGATTAACTCATAACACTGAACTACCAGAGGGAACCCTGCCACATGTGCCAATCCGGAGTTCATCATCCCTTGTCTCAGAGCTGACTGATCTTTCTCGGCCATTCTCTGTTTAAACTCCTCATATCGCCAAGCACCAACATTAGTATTTGATACCTCAGCCCACACAGATGACACCCTGCTCTCAGGAAGCTGGTTCTTCATGTCTAGTCATAGTTGTTCTATCTCAGAGATGGATGAAGCCCCTGCGCCACCCTTAGACTTTCCAGCAGCAGGTTTACTTGATTCAGCCCGCATATCCAAAAATCATCATTAGTATTCAATTATTGCTCATATTCCACTCCGACAGGTTAGCATAAATCATATAAATCAATCAAAATCCATTGCCAAATGCTAATCCTTCGAGATTCAGAGAAATCAGATAGTTTGGGAAAATCATGCAAACCAAGAAAATACCGTCGAGGTAGAATTTTGGAGAAATCGGACCCAGACAGATTCCTACTGCCAAAGCATCATTAGTTAAATAAATCATTAGTGCAGATGAAAAAACAAAGGATAATCATTGAATTCACTCATTGGCAACAAGAAATAAGCATCAAACAACCGTTCCATTAATCCTATCATCGAAACATTTGAAAGGACACAATCTGACAGGAAATCCAAAAAAATCTGGATGGAACGGATTTTCGCGGACGACCCAAAATATTCCGGAAATAATCCCAGTCTGCGGAATAAGTCCAAACCGGGAAAATCCGACAGCGAGGAAATTCCGCGATGACATCAGAAACCAGAAAAATGACAAAATGCGAACCAAAACCCAAACGATCACGAGATTCACCTCTCCTAAGCTCGAACGATCTCAAAACTGATGACAATCAACAAAATTCAAAGCGCAAAGGTCCCCAAAGTTCCAGAAACTTGCAAAGGATAAATTCCCACATCGAAATGATGATGCCCTAAATCGAATAATCAAATCTCCTCCGTTAAAACCAGAGCAAGCTTTAGGGTCTAAAATATCGGCTAAGGATTTACCTAAAGCACTCGAATCCTTACAAGACGGGGAAGTCAACAAGATACAGGGACAAAATCGCATAAACAAACTGAAATCTTCGCTCCGGGCCCAAACGCCGAAGAAAAACCCTAACTTCGCACGATATGGCAAATTTCGCACCAAAAGAACAAGCAATCAAGCCCAGAACTCCGTCTAAAGGATACACATGCAACCGAACAGACGGACAAACTCACAGGACACGAGTGATAGGGTTTCATCATACAAATAGGCCAAACCCCGACTCTATAAATATGAAACCAATATCAATCAAGAGCCGACCCAAATCAAATAATACCCAATGTAAAACCCTCACTCACCATGCAAGCAAAACGAAAGGGCGATGACTACATAGCATGGATCAAAGCGGAAGAAACTCGAGCTTGAAAAGGTGACCTTCACAGCAAACACATCCAAGCAGTGAAAACACCAACACCGGCACTCAAGCAATCCTCACGCAAACAAATGAAGATTAATCCGCAAAGCTCAGATGGAAATTCGAAATCACCAGAGCAAAACAAGGGAGCGACGAAGTTAGAATGGAACTGAAAATGCCCTAAATCCGCCCTTATACCCGTCTGAGTAAAGGTACCTCAACCATTAATGCGCGACAAGACACCTCTGACAAATCTGAAAACCCGAACCCCAAGCAGAATTTTGAAAAATCCTAGAATGCACGGAAACACGGATTCCGTGGAAATGCAGAAACCGGGGAAATGAGGAAGATCGGGATTTTGGCAGAATCCAGGAAAATCCACCCAGACCGGAAAATCCTGAGGTAAGGCAGAAACTTAGAATCAGAGAATTCTGCCGGAAACGGACAAGGAACCAGGGTTCGGGAAAATCCGCTAGAGCTGGAAAATCTCGGATCCAAGTGAAAACCCGGACTTGGCCAAAAACTCATTTTCAATCAATTCAAACCTCAAGGCAAGGTCAAAGCCAGCAAGATCAACATGTCAAGACCCTAAGATGATGAATCCAATAGAACCAAAGGTCAAAGACACCAAAAAAGAGGGTCCCCACTCCAAGTGGGGCGTGTGTGCAAAAAACTGCACAACAAATGGCGACTCTGCTGGGGAAATGCTCCTGAGCATTTCAATGACAAACTAGAATCAAGAACCCAGAACTCAGGGTTTCAACTCAGATACCCAGCCACCACCCTAGGTTAAAACAAAGAAGCTCCCAGTCATTCAGACATTCCTGTACCAGGGTCTAAGTGTGTGCACATGCATTTATTACCTACCCTCAGTTGCAAGAAGAACCAGACATGGTATGAACAGGCTACGTAAAGATTCTTACTCTAAAAGTAACCTGGATAGAGCCTCGCTGCCAGTCAGGCGTCCATAGCCCCACGAGGTTATCACTGTGGTCCTCCTGAACATAGCTCTACTGCCAGTCCGTCTATAGCCCCGGTAGAGATATTCAGATCCCCCTGATAAGTTGAATTCAAACCTCACGATTTTCAATATATTTTTCTCCTTTTTTTTTTTTGCTTCTTTTCTTTTACTCACTTCATTCAACCTGTGAATAGTAAAATCCACACTCAGGGCTGAGAACCACAGCGGCACTAGAGCAGAAAAGGATTTTTCACCTGTCTAGACCTTATAAGGACCTTTCACAACTTCAGGTATATTAAGGATTAAAGGTATAAGACCCCAATATATTCCTGTTCAGACTAACTAGAAACCCTTTGTCTCAACCTAAGGACAAATGACATAGGTTAAAGAATTCATACCATGGTATTCTGGAAAACTGATTAGAGCTTGTAAGGGAAATACCAAGAACATTAGACCTGCTTTGCCACCATTACCATACAGATGCACCCACATTCCCCCAAAAGAAAAAGGACCAAAAGCAAGAGCAACGCAAAACAAAACAAACAAACCAAAGCAAACCTACTCTAACCAAACAAAACAAGCAAAGCAAAAAGGGAAACCTACTCTAACCAAAGCAAGCAAACAAACAACAAAGCAACCTAAACTAACTATTTACAAAGCAAAGAGCTGAAAATAGCTCAAGACTGGAAATAATGTTTCAGATACTGCCCATTGACAGGCAGTGGTATGTCTTCACCCGTGAGAGTCCTCAGATGGAAGGCATTATCTCCTAGTATTTCGGCAATCTGATACGGGCCAAGCCACAATTTATCAAATTTTCCATGACTCCCTTTCTGATCATGAGGCTTATCCCAGTACAAGACCAGGTCAGAAATCCTAAAAGCCTTGACTTTGGCTCTCCTATCAAACCATCTCTTAACTACCCCCTGATGTTTGACAAATTTTTCAAGGGCATTGTCTTGTTTTTCCTCAAGGTGCAATAATTCTGCCAACCTAGCTTCCCTTCTATCCCCTTCATCATAAAACTGATTTATAAACTACAGAGTGGGGATCTTAAGTTGGATAGGGAAAACTAGTTCCAGACCGTACACTAAATGATAAGGAGATGTACCAATGGAGGACTTAACTCTAGTACGATCTGCCCAAAGAGCAAACCGAAGCTGGGTGTGCCAGTCTTTTGGGTTCCTCTCTAATAGTTTTCAGATGATAGTCAACAGGTTCTTATTAGAGGATTCAGCTAGACTATTCCCTTGGGGATAATAATTAGATGCAAACTTGACCACAATGCCATGATCAAAGGCCCAGTTTGAGAATTTCAAAGATGCAAAGGCAAGACCATTATCATACACAACAGCAACAGGACATCCAAACCGATTGAGAATGGCAGATTCTAAAAAATCAATTACTATCTCTGATGTGCATTGCCTACAAGCAAAAGCTTCAGTCCATCTTGTAAAGTAATCAGTTATGGTGAGAATGTACCTGTGTCCTACAGAGGATGGTGGATTGATGGGGCCTATGAAGTCCATACCCCATTAAGCAAAAGGTTTTACCTCAGTGACCGGTTGGAGTGGGAGTGCTGCACACCTTTCTCTTGTTGCTGCAGTCTGGCAAGTGTGACAGGTCCGTACATGTTGATGAACATCCTTGAACAATGTAGGCCAGTAGTACCCTACCCTCAAATTCTGATTTGCAGTAGCAATTGCAGAACCATGAACAGTACCATATTTCTCATGAAATTCACTCATTACCCTTTCAGCTTCCTGTTTTCCAAGGCACCTCAAATAAATACCTTTATGATTCTTCTTGTATAGGACAGCTCCTTTCAGCATGAATCCGTCACTTTTCAGCCTTAAGGCTCGCCTCTGTACTGCATTAAGGTGTGCTGGAGGTCGTTGATTTAGCAGATAATAGGCTATATCATCATACCAGCCTTCTGGGGAAACTTCTTCAACATTATAGTTATGAATAGACAATTCAGGGCCTATCTCTGCCATGGTCTGGGTGAGTCCTTGTCCTCTTACCAACTTCATCGGCTGGATCTCAATGTCATACTCCTGAAGCATGGTCACCCATTTAGCTCTGCGCTCCCCTAACTCATTCTGCATCAGCAGTAACTTAACTACAGAATCAGGAACAATTGCAAACACCTTATTTCTGATGATATAATGCCTAAATTTATTTACTGCTCGAACAAGGGCATATGCTTGCTTCTCCACACTTGGGTATTTCAACTCATCATCCTTTAATGGTGCACTCATAAAAGCGATGGGATGCTCATTCCCCTCATCAGACTTTTGTGTCAGCATTCCAGCACATGAATGGTTAGAAGAGGAGGAATAAATATAAAAGGGCTTATTGTAGTTAGGACTTACCAACACTGGAGCGTCAGCAATGGCCTTCTTAATCTCTGCAAAGGCCTCCTTTGCTTCTGTAGTCCATTCGACCTTGGCGTCTTGTTTCAACATAGCATTTAATGGCCTCACAATTTCAGCAAATCCCATGATAATTTTTTTGACGAAGTTAATTTTACCAAAGAAGGACTTCATCTCCTTTTTACTGGCAGGCGGCTGAATTTTCAGAATGGCTTCCACTCTCTCTAGATCTATAGCGATTCCTTTCTCTGATATCACATGCCCCAATAGCTTTCCTTCTGTAACTCCGAAGATGCACTTCTTGGGATTCAAGGAGATGCCAAATTCTCTGCACTTCTGGAATACTTTACGTAGATCCAAGATATGATCCCCTCTGTTTTTGGAGAAAATAGTCAGATCATCCATGTAAATGATAATGCACTTCCCTATGATGTCTTTGAAAGCAATGTCCATAGCTCGCTGGAATGTAGCCCCTGTATTGATAAGCCCAAATGGCATCCTTCTATAGGCAAAGGTTCCCCTCTTAGTTGTAAAAGCAGTCTTGTGTCTGTCCTTGTACTGGACCATCACTTGATTATACCCTGAATAACCGTCCAGAAAGGACATCATCTGTGATCCATTGACCACTTGTAGCACTTCATCCAAAGAGGGAACTGGGTAGTTATCTTTTTCTGATGACCTTTTCAGATTTCTGAAGTCAACATAGAGCCTTATTTCACCATTCTTCTTTCTTACTGGAACCAGATTGGCCACCCATGTTGAATTCCTGACAGGAAATATGATTCTGGCAGACAGCAATTTTTGGACTTCTTTCTGTATTAGTGCTTCCAGTAATGCATTGATAGGTCTCTATCTCTGTCTGAAAGGCTTGGCATCTGGCTTCAGGGGTATAGTATGAGTTATGATGGATGTATCATAAGTCTTCAAGTCTTCATAACTCCAGGCTACTATATCTGGAAAATCATGCAGGGCTCTGATTATACCCTGTCTTTCTTCAGGAGTGCATACCTTGCCGATGAAAATATTCTTAATATTGTCCTCAGTCCCCACATTGTGAGGGTCACACTGTCCACTGAGGGACTTCTTCTTTGACTCTTGTTCCTGATCCCTAATCTTATCCATATCGAAAATTTGTTCTAACTGCACCATTCCCCTCAGAATGGTATTGGACTTCAGATTCAGCACGCCCTCTAGATCCAATTCTGCTTCCTGAGGTTCTGTTTCATCAATGATCTGTGAGGAAAAAACATTTGTATTTGTGATGAAGTCAAGAATATGTTTATCATCCTCAAACACCTGGAAATTAGTCACATTGTCCGGGACTGATGGTATAGGAGTCAATTCAACAGTAAACTTCTTTAGTCCTGACAGAGACAGAGGTTGGAGAGTACTGGCTGCTTAAGCCAGAGAATTGGCAGTTTGATTCTTTTTCCGTGGGATCAGTTGGATATTAAAAGCATCAAATCCCTTAATGAGGTCCCACACTCTATTCCTATAGTTGGTTATTCTCCTATCGTGACATGAATACTGCTTTCTTACTTGTTTGACTACTAATTCTGAATCTCCAAAAACTTGTAGGATCCTGACCCTTTTCTTGAGTGCCATAAGAAGCCCATGAATTAAAGCTTCATACTCTGCTACATTATTGGTGCAATGAAATTGGAGCCTATGAGCTGTAAAGAAATTTTTACCTTTTAGACTGATCAGCTCAAACCCAGCCCCAGCTCCCTGCTTGGACTTAGATCTGTCAAACTTAAGAGTCCAGTATTCTGCAGTGGCATTTTTCTTCATTCTATCTTTTGGTTTATCAGTGTTAGAGGCTCCCTTGGTCACCACATATTTCTGGCTTTCGCACTCTTCTTGGAGATTCTACTCATCTGCCTTAGCCGCCTGAGCTGGATTCATGCCTTTCTGTACTTGCTTTACTGCTGCCTGACACAGACAACACTCCAACTCTGAATGAGAAGCATTGTGGACTCCACCAATTTGGTAAGAGTAACTCCTTAAAGCTCGTCCTCTTTCCCAGATGAGTCTGGTTCTCCATACATTGCCTAATGAATTCCTGGAAATCATCCAATAAGCTGATCTGTTTGTCTTCATATTCTTCCTCTTCTTCGACTAATTCTGTCAGAACTTCAACATGGCTGGACCCTGTCTCAACATCCATAGGCATCGAGTGTAGTATCAACACTTCTTCTACATCTAATTCTTTGTATTGAGCCGATAGCAGGTAATTTCCCATTCCAACCTCTGATATCAGTACTTCTATTGAAGTCTTTTGGTATTCAGTAATCATGTACTTCATTCGGGGTTCTCTCTCAATCCTGATTTGATTAGGCACTCCCTTCCATGGAAGCCACATGTGAGAGTGATCAGTGGACACATATCCATTCAAAGCTTTGGTGAACTCTCTCCCTAGAATCAAACCATATGCATCAGGAATATCGGCTACCTAGATATTGATAACCTATTGAATCCTTGGATTAGAGGCTATCTGCATCTGGTTCATGTTGAGTTCTCCTACCACACTCACTTCAGTTCTGTCCAACTGAGTGACCTTCTTCTAGGAATCAGCAGGTGTAATTCCTAGAGCCCTACAGACTCCAAGAGGCATCACGTTGGTGGAAGCACCAGAATCTAACAAGCAATTGTGAAGGTTCTTACCAAAGATTCAGACTAATATCAGAAATGGTGGAGTTTCTGTCTTTCCTTGAAACAAGGTGGGTTGAGTGTCCACCTGGGCCACTTGAGTTCTGTCCTTTTCTTTTCCTTTATCTCCCGGAGGTGGGTTGGTCCTAATTTGGGTTTGATTTTGTGTGTTCACAAACTAAAAACTGGAAGTCTGGCCGACATATTCACTAGAAGACTTATCCAATAACTTTGAATTTGCATCGTAGGTGCCTAAAACAGCCTTCCTAATTGCAGGAAATCTTAATAACTCAAATGCAGAAAGGTTTACCTTTAGTTTCTTGAATTCCTCTGCAACATATGAAGCCATCTGCTCCTCACTCATATCAGTAGAGACTTCCTTAGATGGTTCCTCCACCTTATCCTTGCTAGCTTGAACAGCCTTTTCCTTTTGTGGTTCAGTTTGAGACTGTCTGTCCTTCGAAAAGTACTGCTTGGAGACATGTGGATAGGATGGATTGTTACTAGCAGTAGGATCCAGATGGGTACTGAAGTTGTTGGGAGGAATGGAGGTGGTGAAAGGTCCTCCAGGCTGTGGACGTCTATGAGGCATATCCCTCAATCCTTGTCTGTGAAACATCTGAACTTCTTCAACATAAGCTTCCTCCTGATCGAGGGGGCCATTGTCATTCATTTCTTCTTTGAATAGCCGAGCAACCTCATCTCCATTACAAATCTGATCTGTTTCGACTTCCTGGGAATCAGGTTCTTCTGGTACATTTTCCTGGCTGGTTGGAAAAGGAGCATGATTCAATACCAGCACAGGAGAATCATAGGAATTAGAAGGAACCATCTCCTGTCCATTCACATTATTCTCTACCTCATATTGAAAAATGGAGGCAACAGTTTGGAACTCTGGACACTCCAATTCTGAATGCTGGCTCGTTTTGTGGAGTCTGCACCACCCTGATAAGGCTGCTTCAGCCAGGTACACACCAGTAGGAGGCTTATCTTGACTGACTGGTTGGTTTGCAGACTGATTAACAATCTGATCAACAGGTTGATCCAATGGGGTGGGAACTCCTCCATTATTAGGGCCTGTATTCCAAGTTCTATTCTATCCTTGTGGTGGCCTTTTATTAAATCCTGATCCACTTCCTTGGCCTCTATCAAAATTCTGCCTCCTTTCATTATTGAAACCTCTGTCATTGTTGTAACCCCTATCCTGGTTATATCCCCTGTCGTTATAGAACCCTCTGTCATTACGCTGTCCCCTGTCAAAATTTTGTCCTTGTGAAAACTCTCTGTTCTGATTAGATTGCATTCCCTTCTGGGCAGCTTGCAGTTGACTGTTCTAATTTCTTAAGTAAGTCACCTCTAGATTTAACTTTTTTATTTGCTCAGCCATTTCATCAATTCTCTCCCTATTGGGATCTTGGTAAGGGATCTGGTTCGGGTTATTTTGAGGGGGAATAGGCGTTGTGGCGGATCCCAAAGACTGATGAAATACCTCAGAATTCTGTAGATACGCAGGGAAGCTATTCGGCTGTGTCTGATACATGGGCTGATTGACTTGTTGTTGAGAGAATTTTGTCATAGGAGAGATCTGGTTCACGGGATGACCAGGGTGTGGTACCATAGGTAATTGGGAATTGGGTTCATAATTGGGGTATGATTGGTGAGGGCCTGATTCACTGCCTGAATCTGGTTAGGATGTGCAATTGGTCCCAGAGAAGGTAATGGCCCGGTCAGGTGTTGTCTCAGATCTGTACTAAGCTTGACAGCCTCTGTATAAGCATCAGTCAGGGTACCTGGAGGGTTAGGTCTCCATTTCAAAAAGGTTGCTGTTAGGCTATCCAGAGCTTCATAATATACCCCCAGGGCAGTACCATCATCCAAAACATATGGGTCTTGTAATCTGGTGAATGCACGGTGGAACCTATTATTGAAACTGGCTATCGGTTCATTAACCTCTCTCTTAACCTTGATGAACTGCAGGTATAGCTCATTAGCACTGATGGGAATTCTGAATTTCTATAAAAAATCCTTTTCAAGATCATTCCAATTAAGGATTGAACCGGCAGGGAGATGGTTGTACCAGTAAAAGGCTTCTTCTCCTAGTGAATAAGGGAGTAACCTATAGGCAACGTCCTCATGAACTATTCCCCTATCTTTGAGACAGGTTTGAAAAATCCATAGGTGTTCTTCAGCAGTCTTGTTTGGGTCATTGGCATGAAATTTTGAACAGAAGTGCTTAGGGTTTTTGGGCATAACATTATAGGCTTGGAAGAATAGGGGCGACGGGTTATTGGCAAGGAAAGCCATTGGTAAAAGTGGGGGTGGCAGTTGTGGTTGATTAATCACAGGCTGGGGCTGTTGAATAGGAACGACCTCAGGAATGGGTATAGCTTCAACCTCAGGATGTGAAGATATGGACGATGTTGGTGAGGGGATGGGTGATGATGATTCTCCCCTTTCTCGGGTCCTCCTTGACCTAGCGTGGAACTGTAACTCCTGTAAATCCTCCTCTCCTGTGGTAGATCTGGTATTTCTCTTGTATCTCTCTGGAGAGATGGTGTTCAAGAAATGATCCAGTGTGCTCATTCAAGCCCTCCCTCTAGCGCCAATCTGTTGATGGTGTTTTCTGCACGGCAACAACTTAGATAAAAAATAGTATTCTATCTCTCTTGAAAGATAATTTTCAATAATAAATCACTAAAAATCACCCCAAGGTCTCTCGGGTGTTAGGTCATAACAATGCATAAAACAACTCAGATAAAATGTGAAACGCTGGTAATCACAATCGGACCTTACTACAAGCAAACTGTATCTTTCAATTTATCAGATCTGACAATATGATGATCTTAGATCCTAAATCTAACTGAATAATAAAGAAATAGCAAAAGATAGGTATGTAAGAAAGTGATAAGATCTAAACTATTGAGAGGACAAACAATGTAAACAACATATATCTAGAATGGACCTATCTCGAATAACCAGTTCTTATTTGACCCATAATGCAATCTTATAAGAACGGTGTAATCTTTTGAGGAATACAGATTTTCAAATCATAGACATACATCTACAATCGAACTTAAGCACATTGAATATACAGTCCAGGTTGACTTAACCAGCCTACTACAATCAGATAGTTACTGGGAGTATAGACCAGAGATAGCTACAAACATTCCAAACATGAAATCATAAACATCATTTATCCAACTGAAACTAATCTATTTCTGAATATTAAACCCTAAATCTTCAAGCAATTTAAAAGATGGAACAACAATAACCATGCAAGATGAAATAACACAAAAGGATTCCACCAGGAAAACCACAATGTCTCCAATTGTATTAATCACCAAATTCTGCAACAATTCAACTGTTCTGATACAGTATTTGCTTCAAGAAAATACTAAGAAATTCTAACTATTGCTCTTGCTTATCTCTATTACTGCTTAGCTAACCAATGTCTAACCCTTACAATGAGGCAAGAATGCCAACTTATAACGAATTCCCCCCCAAGACATGTCGGCCTAGCCAAACATTTTACAAAATAATAAAACCGCCAAAACAGGTTGGCCAAGGAAACGAACTAAGGCACACATTAAATGCCATCATCCAAGTCGGCTCTGACACAGTCCCCAAGGAAGTCCGGTCCAATGCATGCCCCATGGTAATAGGGAAGCACAAATCTCAAAATGAGCATTAACTTCCGCTCCCTTTATCCTTCTTCTCCCCGAATGACCCTTGGACCCTCAAGAATATTCCGCCCAACTCAGCAATAGGTGGCAATGGCAAAACCCTGAGTCGACATTTTATAGAGTTTGTCTCTTCCTTGGACCGTTCAACAATCTTGTTCCAATCCTCCCTGTTGGCCATGTATCTATCTATCACTACCATGTAGGTGGCTGCATCATCAAGTAGGTGGCCAGTGACAGCTTCATCAGAATCTGGGGCATAAATTTCATGCCACCACTCCTTCAATCGATCCAAGCTCAGATACTTGGGAGCTATCTTCTTCCTCCCTGTCATTACCTCAAAGAAGGCAATGCATCCATCATAGACCACATTAAGCTCACCATCAATTTGCTTCTTTCTTTTCAAAATTTTCTTCAAAGCCTTCTGCCTGATCTACAGCGCCTTGAACCACTCCCATGGTTCATCCACCCGGGAGGAAGGAAGGATTCCATCTTTGGCCAATTGATCATTTCCATGTCCCAAGATAACCTTCGATTTCTGCAGTAGGAGATCCATGTCATTCTTATCCTGGGACAGAGTATACTCCAACAGCTCCTTTGCCCAGACTGCATCCTTTCCTATAGATAAAACTGTCTTGATAGCATCATCTCCTTTTGCTTGTACACCCATTAACCAGTCCATGGCAGCCTGAGTAGAGGCCTTCAATTTCTTAATCCCAGAAATTGTCTCCTTAGGCAGAAAGCCAGGGGAAGCAGACGAAGAAGGGTGAAGTGACTGCAAAGGTTTCATAACCTCCTCTAAACACTTCCTTAACCGTTCATTCTTCTTCTTTAGCTCGTGTTTAGTTTGGGTCTCCTTCTTCAACCTATCCACAATTACGGTGCTGGATCCCTCAAACTCCTCAATATCCTGCTCCATGGAGGCCGGCCCGAGGTTAATTGTCTGGACATTATAGTCCTGGCTTGTAATATCCTCCCTCATTTTATCCGCTGCAGGGGTGGCAATGTGGACTACCCTATTGTGCGCTTCATCTCTTTCCACCCGGGAAATGACCTTTGCAGCCTTCTTCTTCTTTCCTTTGCCAATTTTTGACAACATTTCATCCCAGTCCAAAGGGGTGTCCTCAACAATCACTTGCTTCTTCCTCGCAAGTTCTTTTTCGAGCCAGTCCGGGGCTACAGGGTCACTCCAGATTTCTTCCACTCCAGCATTTTCTGGCTCCTCTGTCACTTTCTCTTCCTCTGCAATTATTGCCTTATCATCCTTCTTCTCTGGAAGTTGCTCACCTGGATCCACTTCTTCAAGTTCTGCCTCTTGCTGCACCAGTGAGGGAGTCTTGGCAGGGATACTCTCCTCTGGCTCTGGTGATCCGCGGCCTTGGTCAATCTCCGGAGAATCTTCATATTGCACCAACGGAGAAGTGTGTCCCTCTTCTGTTCCCACCTCAAGCTCAACCACATCACTACAAAGTGTTCCTTCCTTGAACTGTTCTGCCTCCCCACTAGTTTCATGCTCATCCAGATTCTCTGGTTCAGGTGCGCTCGGTGGTGGAGAAACAAACTTTGGTGGCTCTTCAACTGGTAGCTTTGGGGAGGAGTCCTTCTACTCTGTAGCATCCTTGGGAGAGGGAGTCCTTGATTTTCTTGTGTAGACCTTGGTTTTCTCTCCTCCGGAACTCTCCACATCGACAATTGGAGGTTCATCCTCCGAAGCAACTTGATCTTTCCTCTTGGCGGTCCTTGTCATTCTAGTTTTCTTAGGCGGTAGAGGAGCATCCTCCTCCCCAACTTTCTCAGTTTCCTCCTCATCAGAGGACTTGCTGATCGTCAGGGTCTTCCATCTTCTCTTTCCCTTTGGCTTCCTCTTCGTTTCAGGTTCAGCCCCTTCCTTACGACCTCTGACTTTGATCTTGAATGGCAATGTTTTCACTGTTTTTCCTTTGGGGTCATCTTCCCCGGATTCTTCAGAAGTCGACATGGGATTGAGATTTCCCATCAGTTCAAAGGTGCAAGCTACCTTTGCATTCTCCAATTCCTAGATTTTATGAGTCACCCAAGAAAGAGTGAATTTCATGACAGGAGCCATCAGGTCCTCCAGTTCTGTAATCTCATCCTCATTCCAGTTAATGTCTACGGTTGGCCTATCCTTCACAACCTCATAAGCGTGGTCCTGCACCAGTTTTCCATCATCATCAAGTTGATCCGGAATTAGTTTAACATTATATTGCCTAATAGCCTCCACAGGCAACCTAGAATATCTTTTCTTCCTCGCCTCAAGGTCATCTTTGAGATTGACCCAATAATCTTCTAAGTCCTCCTTATGCCTATACTCCCGGGTAGCTTTCTTCTGTGCTTCTCCTGTTATGTCAAAATTCATTCTTTTCGAATGGAAGGAGAATCCATAGGTTTCCAATTCCTCCCCTGCGGTGTGAGCTGACTGGATAGATGGGCATATCTCTCCCACACCAATCCCAAGAGGGAAGTCTCCTCCGAAGCCTGTCTTGTGCTTCTCCCTCTTCACCACTGCATCAAACTCACAGATTTGTCTTACAACCTCCAGTAGAACAATGTGGTCAGTGGGATACCGAGGCAACCTGTAAGGGGCAACTGAGCATCCATCAATCCTGAGGTAAGTGAATGTAGTGAACTAGATGAACCATGCTCCGTAGTTCTTGATTAGTCCTTTAGCTCCATCGGATAATCTGAGGTGCTCTGCATTCTGAAGTGTCCGGGTAATGTGCATTGTAAATGCATCATTGGCCCTCCTATAATCCTTATGCCCAAGGTGCAGTTTCGGATACACCTCATAGATTATGTCTTGTCCAATTGTTCCCTTCGGACTCAGGCCCTTGTATGGGTAGGAGATGGCCAACACATACACAACATATGAAGACATCATAAATTTCTTGGCCTCTAGGACATTTCTCAACTGTCTGTCAATCTCAGCACTTATGAGCCCTGCCCAGTGATAATTGGTCCCCTGACTAATTTTGGTGATCACATGGACCATCCAACTCTCCAATACACCTGCACCTCTTAATCCTGCCACCCTGCTCAGAAGTGTGATGGCATCATATACATCTGCCTTGAATTTTACCTTGTGCAGCTGTTTGGGCAACTTTGAATGATGGGATTTTGGCTTCTCTAGCCACGAGTTGATTATCTGCTAAGCCTTGACTGGCTCATTCTCATAATAAGTCTTGGCTCTTTCTATGTTCAAGGCGCAGACTGAAGGTAGATCTGGCATACTGAAAGCTTGGGCGATGGAGGCTGGACTGAAGTTGGCCAAGACTCTCCCCTCAGTGTTGACAACTCTCTGTGTGTCAAAGTCATACTGTCTAGCACATTCCAAGATTAACTCATAACACTGAACTACCGGAGGGAACCCTGCCACATGTGCCAATCCGGAGTTCATCATCCCTTGTCTCAGAGCTGACTGATCTTTCTCGGCCGTTCTCTGTTTAAACTCCTCATATCGCCAAGCACCAACATTAGTATTTGATACCTCAGCCCACACAGATGACACCCTGCTCTCAGGAAGCTGGTTCTTCATGTCCAGTCATAGTCGTTCTGTCTCAGAGATGGATGAAGCCCCTGCGCCACCCTTAGAATTTCCAGCAGTAGGTTTACTTGATTCAGCTTGCATATCCAAAAATCGTCATTAGTATTCAATTATTGCTCATATTCCACTCCGACAGGTTAGCATAAATCATATAAATCAATCAAAATACATTGCCAAATGCTAATCCTTCGAGATCCAGAGAAATTAGATAGTCTAGGAAAATCATGCAAATCGGGAAAATACCGTTGGGGTGGAATTTCGGAGAAATCCGACCCAGACGGATTCCTACTGCCAAAGCATCATTAGTTAAATAAATCATTAGTGCAGATGAAAAAACAAAGGATAATCATTGAATTCACTCATTGGCAATAAGAAATAAGCATCAAACAACCATTCCATTAATCCTATCATCGAAACATTTGAAAGGACACAATCAGACAGGAAATCCAGAAAAATCCGGATGGAACAGATTTTCGCGGACGACCCAAAATATTCCAGAAATAACCCCAGTCTGTGGAATAAGTCCAAACAGGGAAAATCCGACAGCGAGGAAATTCCGCGATGACATCAGAAACCCGAAAAATGACAAAACGCGAACCAAAACCCAAACGATCACGGGATTCACCTCTCCTAAGCTCGAATGATCTCAGAACCAACGACAATCAACAAAATTCAAAGCGCAAAGGTCCCCAAAGTTCTAGAAACTTGCAAAGGACAAATTCCCACATCAAAACGATGATGCCCTAAATCGAATAATCAAATCTCCACCATTAAAACCAGAGCAAGCTTTAGGGTCTAAAATATCGGCTAAGGATTTACCTAAAGCACTCGAATCCTCACAAGATGGGGAAGTCAACAAGATACAGGGACAAAATCGCATAAACAAACTAAAATCTTCACTCCGGGCCCAAACGCTGAAGAAAAACCCTAACTTCGAGCGATATGGCGAATTCCACACCAAAAGAACAAGCAATCAAGCCCAGAACTCCGTCTAAAGGATACACATGCAACCGAACGGACGGACAAACTCACAGGACATGAGTGATAGTGTTTCATCATACAAACGGGCCAAACCCCGACTCTATAAATATGAAACCAATATCAATCAAGAGCCGACCCAAATCAAATAATACCCAATGTAAAACCCTCACTCACCATGCAAGCAAAATGAAAGGGCGATGACTACATACCATGGATCAAAGCGGAAGAAACTCGAGCTTGAAAAGGTGACCTTCGCAGTAAACACGTCCAAGCAGTGAAAACACCAACACCGACACCGAAGCAATCCTCACGCAAACAAATGAAGATCAATCTGCAAAGCTCAGATGGAAATTCAAAATCACCAGAGCAAAACAAGGGAGCGACGAAGTTAGAATGGCACTAAAAATGCCCTAAATCCACCCTTATACCCGTCTGAGTAAAGGTACCTCAACCATTAATGCGCGACAAGACACCTCTGACAAATCCGGAAACCCGAACCCCAAGCGGAATTTCGAAAAATCCTAGAATGCGCGGAAACACAGATTCCGTGGAAATGCAGAAATCGGGAAAATGAGGAAGATCAGGATTTTGGCAGAATCCGGGAAAATTCGCCCAGACCGAAAAATCCCGAGGTAAGGCAGAAACCCGGAATCGGAGAATTCTGCCGGAAACGGACAAGGAACTAGGGTCTGGGAAAATCCGCCAGAGCTGGAAAATCCCGGATCCAAGTAAAAACCCGGACTTGGCCAAAAACTCATTTTCAATCAATTCAAACCTCAAGGCAAGGTCAAAGCCAGCAAGATCAACATGTCAAGACCCTAAGATGATGAATCCAATAGAACCAAAGGTCAAAGACACCAAAAAAGAGGGTCCCCACTCCAAGTGGGGCGTGTGTGCAAAAAACTGCACAACAGAATGCAACATAGTTACAACGATAATGTTATTCCTCATTCATTTAACAAAGTGGATTTAGTGTCATATAAAAATCAATGCAATGTTAATTCCACTCTAGAAGGAAAAGGAAATTTTAGCTTGAATTTGTTAGGCCCTTATATCATTGAAGAAAGCTATGGGTTTGGAGCATATACACTAAAAGAAATGGATGAAATGCCTCTCAAAGAACCTATTTATGTTGCACATATGTGCAAGTATTACACTTAATTTTTTTTTATAATAGTATGTACATTAAAGCATGTTGTTAGATTAGGTAAATGGTTTTCTATTTGATCTCACATTTCTTCATTCTTGAAAAATATTTTTGGGGTATCTTGAATTATGCAGAGTAATCCTTCATTTTCTTGAATTATTACTTTCTTTTATATTCTATTCAATCATATGTGTGTTATGTTAAATTAGATCATTACATGCATTTAATTTCCAAATTAGATAATAAGGGAATCTAGTTTAAGATGTCACATTGAATAAAAATGTTGTATCTAAGTAAACATGATTAGGTCACATAAATTAGATCATGGAGACATTTATTAAATAATATTACCAAGATTGTTTAAATAAATCACATTGACATCTAAAAAATAAGAACTCATAAAACATGCTCATATATATAGAAGATCATAAAGTCTATATACATGATCACCACAGTTAGAAAATGTGGTGTGATATAACATAGTACATCTAGTGAGGCCTATGGCTACTATATTCCTTGGGGCCTGGTGCTAGTGCTCATCAAGAGAAAATGGAGTGGGAGCAGCTCATAGATCTCATCCAATCTCAAAGGCCTCATACCTTGCCTCTAGCTATCCCCTCACATACAAGTGCTACAACACACTCATGATCTATTTGATCCTTGTTTGCAGCACTCTAGTGAACTTTTCTTGCAACTAGTAGAGTTTTGAGTGTATGAAATCCTATAACTCACTCCCAAAAGGAACGCGGATGACTCAAAGCTCCTCATATGTAGTCCTAAGCTCATCACAGGTAGTCTTAAGCTCCTATTGTGTAGCTATAGACTGCTCCTCCCTAGCTCTCACCTCCTCAATCTTAGCTCTAGATAAAATAGTAGTCCTCATAGCATTGTAATAAGTTGTCTTCCACCTGGATAAGGGATCAAATAGGTCAACATGGCACCCTATGCTAGGTGGCAACCTATTATTTTCTTGTGTCACCTATTGTGGGGGCATAGGAGGTGCCACATGTGAGGTGACTCAACTGAACAAGTCTAGCCAATATTGTGTACTGACTACAAGAGGGAAAGAATAACATAAGTCAAGACAAGATATAACAAGTAACACATAATTAAAACATAAAAGATTAATAACATATAATCACTTGGATCTCCAACCCACCAATCAAGATATTGATAAGATATAATAGGTGCCCTATCAAGACTCCTCTCATGGGTAGGAAGGGTGGTAGATGCAACATTATTACACTCTCTATGCTCATGGGATGAGCTTCCTTCTATAGTCACTATATGTTCTCGAGTGACATGAGGATGAGATGCCAGTCTCTCCTCAGGGGCATCTATAGCCTCTACTAGCTCATCAGGCTCCTCTCTTATTTGCTACTGATCCTCCTCCTTTGTATCTAATAGGGAGTGGGGTTGGAGGAATCAATCATAAATTCTAGCTCTAGGACTTTCCTTGTAAGACCTCTTTGGCGTTTTGCTTCACCAATCTAACCTATAGGTCCCTACTCATGACTAGGTGCCCCTGGTTTGTCTACCAACCCCTCTTCCATCAACAAGCTTCAACCACCAAGTCCACCTTGGTTCATTTCCACAACTCTTCCTTAGCCTTTACACCATACAAAAGACTAATCTTTTCACAAATCTCCATTAACTATTTCAGGGGTGGTGAGAGGTTCTAAAAGGTCTCAAACTATCCTCCAAGGGTTTTTGAAAGTTCACCAAGTCTACATCCATCCATCGCTCCCATAAAACTTACACCTAGGGTTTGGAAGGCTAGTAGCCCTTGAGCCCTTATTAGGTCTCCTTCACCAACAAAATAGGTTATAACTCACAAATATCAAAAGGACTCCCCAAGCCATCTTCAAGGTTCCCGGTCCATTTGAAGCCCTCTCAAATATTTCCAAGGTCTTGTGCCCTAACTGTTCGTACATTGCTCAATCTTGAAAATGGCTTTTCTCTAGGGTTTCAAGCCTTTCCTGGCAGTTTTCAAACTTACAACTTGTTTACACACCAAATGGATAGATGGAGCCTTCTCCTTCATATAGAAACAAGGTAACACACCACCCTAACTCCTCCCAGAAGAAAATAATCCATATTTGATCACCCTTGCAAGAAATGTGACCTGCATAACAAATGTTTCCTAGCCGGACCTGCACTGGCTCGCCTAGGGCATCATTTTGCTAGCAACTCCTGCAACCACACAACTCCTAATTTCTACCATATGTACAGGCATGGAGTCTAGGAACATTTCCCAAAAGGCCATACAATTTGTATGGTGGGAAAGTGATCTAGACTTCCATTTTCTCCAGGCTGCCTGGTTCAGACCAACAATAGGCTGAGTTTAAACTATTTACAAATAACAAAGAAAAATGAATAGAAAAAGCTAAAAAATGATGCAAAAATATTGTACACAACCTATACTACATCCTACAACAAGAACAGTAGCATATCTAATCCATTTAATCACTGTTAATGAACAAAAACCAGAAAAATAATGGCAAAAACGTTGTTTTTCTTCAACTTCCAAAAACACAGTCCGTACAATGAACTTCCAACCTTCCATAAAGGTTGAGGCAACCTTTAAATATGCTTCTCAAATAGTTTAGATTCTTGGGTTGAGCCTTTAGATGACCTAAAGATGCAAAATATAAAACCCACTATGTTTTCTAAACTTTGGCAATTTTTACAACTTAGCCAAAATGAAGTTCTAAAACTACTTAACTCTTGTCAACCTCTTTCCAAAAAATCAAAAACATCCCTTAGATCACCACTAAATGGTCTACATGACCTTATGAACAACACAACAAAATTTAGAACTTCATTCAAGACTTCTATAAACCTAGTATCTTCCTAGGTGCTCCTGCACCATTCTCCCCCTCTCAACTCAAACAACTAAGGAATTTTAGGAGAGATTAGAGACATATCAATGCCTTGCTTCTTAAAGTCTACTTCTTTTACCCAGGTAGCTTCAGATTCATGCTTGTTCTTCCATTTTACAAGATGCTCCATGTACACCTTGTTCCTTGTAGCCTTCTTCACTCTTGACTCCAAGATCTTCTCTGCTTGTAGCTTGTCTGGAGTTGTTAGTGACATGTTGCTGACATCCTTGAATATCTCCCTACTATTTTGATCCATGGCAGTGACTGTCCCCTTATACTTGATCAGATCAGCCACATTAAACACTGGAGATATGCCTAGGTCTGTTGGTAATTCTACCTTGTAAGCATTATGTCCATACTTGGCTAATACCTTGCATGGTCCCACTCTTTTCATCTAGATTTTGGTTGACATCCCCTTCTGCAATTTGGATTTGTTAAGGTGGACCATGACATAGTCTCCTACTACAAATTTTACATCCTTCCTTGACAAATCAACTTTCTCCTTCAACTTTTGGGTTGCTACTGTGACTATCCTCTTGACCTGCTCCTAAATCTCCTTCATGGTCTGACTGAAGTCTTTTACATGTCCACTTCTATTCTCCATAGATCCAAGGTCTCTGAGCTCACAAATGCCTCGTGGGTGCATCCCATACACAACTTCAAATGGACTCTTCCCTGTGGTTCTGTTTACACGGTCATTATAGGCATATTCAGCTTGGGAAATAACCATATCCCATGTCTGTCCATACTCTTTGGTTAGACACCTTAAAAGATTACCCAACACTCTATTAACCACCTCTGTTTGACCATCGGTCTGAGGATGGTAAGCTGACCCAAAAGATAGGTTTGTACCCAATCTTCTCCATAGAGTCTTCCAAAAGTGACTCATGAACTTCACATCTTTGTCAGAAACAATGCTTAATGGTAATCCATGGATCCTTACAACTTCCTTGAAGAAAAGATGAGCTATGTAGCTTGCATCATGAGTAATTTTGTAGGGAATAAAATGACTCATCTTGCTAAATCTATCTACCACTACATAAACACTGTCAAAACTAGTCTTGGTCTTAGGAAGGCCAACCACAAAATCCATGCTCACACACTCCCATGGTCTGTTAGGAATGGGCAGGGGTTGATATAAACCAGCATTGCTAGCTCCTCCCTTAGCTTTCATACACACAACACACTGTTCCACATACCTTTTAACATCTCTTGCCAACTTAGGCCAATAATAGAATCTTTGTACTAGCTCTAAGGTCTTATTGATACCAAAATGTCCACTAAGACTGTAATTATGCTTTTCTTGAATTAGATTTTCCCTCATTGACCCTCTTGGAACACACAACTGATTGCCCTTAAACAACAACCCACTTTGCAAAGTATACTCAGAATATTGACTATGGAAATAGTTCTCAAAGTTAGAACATACCTTATAGGCCTCTGAAAATTCTTCATCATCTCCATATAGATCCTTGAAACTCTCTATGCCAATGCTCTTGAGCTGTATCTCTTGCACTGTCAACAACCTTCTGCTTAATGCATCTGCCACCTTGTTCATTTGTCCTTTCTTGTGCTTGATGGTAAAAGTAAAAGCTTGGATGTATTCCATCCATTTCAAATGCCTATTACTTAACTTCTCTTGGGTGTTGATATAACTAAGTGCCTGGTTATCAGTAAAGACCAAAAACTCTTTGGGTAACAAATAATGCCTCCACTTCCTAAGGGATTGCACTAAATCATATAACTCTAGATCATAGGTAGAGTACTTTTGCTTGGATTCATTGAGCTTTTCACTAAAGAAGGCCATAGGCCTACCTTCTTGACTAAGTACTCCTCCTACTGCTACTCCACTTGCATCACACTCAACTATGAACAACTTGTCAAAACTAGGCAATAATAGAATAGGTTGAGTTGCCACTTCTTGTTTCAATTTCTCAAACCCTTTATCAGCCTCTTGAGTCCACTTAAACTTTGTTTTCAAACCACCTTTGATAGTATCTAGGACTGGTGCACATATACCACTAAATTTCCTTATGAATTTTCTATAAAATTGAGCCAAACCATGAAAACTTCTCACCTCTGTTGCTGTGGTTGGTGTAGGCCAGTTTAGGATGGCTTCAACCTTGCTTGGGTCCATCTTTAATGAGCCTTTGGACACTACAAAACCTAGATACACAAGCTCTTTCTTAAAGAACTCACATTTCTCAAGATTGATTGCCAACTTCTCCTCTTGCAACCTTTTAAGAACCATCTCAACATGCTTGAAGTGTTCTTCTGTTGTCTTACTGAAAATCAGTATGTCATGAAGATATACTACCACAAAGAACCCTATGAAATCCTTAAGCACTTCATTCATGAGTCTCATGAATGTGCTATTGGCATTTGAGAGGCCAAATGGCATCACTTTCCACTCATATAACCCATCATTTGTCTTAAAAGCTATCTTCCACTCATCACCATCCTTAATTTTGATCTAATGGTACCCATTCTTGAGATCCAACTTTGTGAAGAACTGATCACCTCCAAGACAATCCATCAAGTCTTCAATTCTAGGAATAGGAAACCTATACCTAATGGTGATCCTATTTATTGCCCTAGAATCAGTACAAAGTCTCCACTTACCTCCTTTCTTGGTTGCTAAAACCACTAGCACTGCACATGGGCTGATGCTCTTTTGAATCAAGCCTTGATCCAATAATTCTTGCATTTGCCTAGCTACCTCTAGGTTTTGCTCTGGTGTAAGTTTGTATTCTACTTTGTTAGGTAATGAGGCTCTAGGTATGAAGTCAATTTGATGACTTATTGCTCTCTTTGGTGGTAAGGTTGCAGGTGTACCATCACTAACTATGCTCTTGTACTTATCAAGTAACTTTTGGACTGCTTCTGGTAAGACTGTCTTTTTAGCCTTTTCTTCCTCTTTAGGTTGCAACAGAACCACATATCCTTCATTCCCTTTGTATAAGTCCTTAAGGAACTCCTTACCACTGCTTAACATGATGTTAGGTGTCTTGGACTGTCCTACATCTTCTTCTGACAGTGACTGTAGCTTGAAGGTTCTTCCATCCTTTTTGAATGAAATAGTATTCTCCTTCCCATCATACATAACACTTCTGTCATACTTACATGGTCTACCCAATAGTAGATGGCATGCATCCATGGGTAATACATCACAAACTAACTTGTCTTTATAACCTCCAATGGAGAACTCCACCGTTACTTGCTCATTCACCAAAACACTCTGCCCTTTGTTCAACCATGTGACCTTGTAGGGGTTATTGTGGGGTACCTTCTCCAATTTCTATTTTGCTACTACCTCCTCTAAGATTATATTGTCTGTTGAACCTGAGTCTACTATAACCTTACATACTTTACCAAGTATCTTGCACCTTACTCTAAAAAGAGCTCTTCTCTATTTTGGTTCCTCCTTGATTGGCTGTCTGATCAGAACTCTGTTAAACATCATATTCTCTCCTACCTCAGATTCTATATGACTGATCTCAGATGCTTTAGGACTCATAATGTCCTCTTTTGCATAGGCCACTCTCTTTTCATTGCTTGATGAAGATGCTTTCTCTGGGCACCTATAAGCAGGATGACCTAGTTGGTTACAATGATAACATTTTATGTTTACAAAATAGGAACTGCTCCTACCTGCTCCTCTTCCTCTATTTGAACCTCCTTGAGGTCCTCTTCCTCTGTTATATCCACCTCTAGAAGATGTTTCACCTCCATGCTCAGTGAGCTTTGCTTCTCCATGATTCCTTTGATCATTGCCTCTACCTTGGTAGCCACCACATTGTCCTCTTTGATCTCTTTGATCTCTACCTTTGCCTCTACCCTTAGAAGCTTGATCTTGCTTCCTCTTGTTCCTTTCCTCAATCTTTATGGCCAACTGATAACATTGGTGTAATGTCTTGGGACTTAGAAGAGCCATCTCTTCTTGGATGTTCCATTTTAAGCCATTAAGGTACCTAGCCACCTTAAGACTCTCATCCTCTGTCACATTAGATCTCATGAAAAGCTTTTGAAACTCTTAAGTATAAGTGTTTACATCTTGGTCTTTCTGCCTTAGACTTTGCCTCTTCTTGTGCAATTGAATCTCATAGTCATCTGGCAAGTAGGCTTCCTTCACCTTAGCAACCATTCCTTTCCAAGTTGATATGGGTTTTTTGCCTTCTTTTTCCCTTTCTGTCTGAATAAACTTCCACCATGTCAAGGTTTATCCTCTCAATCTTGACTTAGCAACCTTCATCTTCAGAGCTTCAATGATTCCATCACATTCAAAATGATTCTCCATACCTTCTATCCAATCCATGACTAGGTTAGCTTCCATCTTTCCACTAAAAAGTGGTATACCTTAAAGTGCTTTCCCACTCAAAGCTTTCAATGCCTTCAAGAAAGGCTCCTCCTTCAAAACAGGGTTAGGTTCAGGGGTCTTATCTTCCTCTGCAGCCTCTTCTTCTTTTGGAATTCTTGCCTCAAACTGTGCACTCCTCACTGCTGCCTCAAGCTGGGCTATCCTTTCCCTCAATTGCCTATTATCTTCCTCCTGCTCTTCAACCATCTTGGCCAATTATACATTTGTCACCATGATGGTAGTATCACTTGACTCAACCTCTGACATATATTACTCTTTCCCAAATCTTTTGCTTGCTTTGATACCAATCTGATAGGGAGTGGGGTTGGAAGAATCAATCACAGATTCCTACTCTAGGCCTTTCCTTGTAAGACCTCTTTGGTGTTTTGCTTCACCAATCTAACCTATAGATCCCTACTCATGACTAGGTGACCCTGGTTTGTCTGCCCAACCCCTCTTCCATCAATAAGCTTCAACCACCAAGTCCACCTTGGTTCATTTCCACAACTCTTCCTTAGCCTTTACACCATACTAAAGACTAATCTTTCCACAACTCTCCATTAACTCTTTCAGGGGTGGTGAGATGTCCTAAAAGGCCTCAAACTATCCTCCAAGGGTTTTTGAAAGTTCACCAAGTCTACATCCATCCATCGCTCCCATCAAACTTACACCTAGGGTTTGGAAGGCTAGTAGCCCTTGAGCCCCTATTAGGTCCCCTTCACCAAGAAAATAGGTTATAACTCTCAAAAGGACTCCTTAAGATGTCTTCAAGGTTACTGGTCCATTTGAAGCCCTCTCAAATATTTCCAAGGTCTTGTGCCCTAACTGTCTGTACAATGCTCAATCTTGAAAATGGCTTTTCTCTAGGGTTTCAAGCCTTTCCTGGCTGTTTTCAAACTTCCAACTTGTTTACACACCAAATGGATAGATGGAGCCTTCTCCTTCATATAGAAACAAGGTAAAACACAACCCTAACTCCTCCTAGAAGAAAATCATCCATATTTGATCACCCCTACAAGAAATTGTGACTTGCACAACAAATGTTTCCTAGCTGAACCTGCACTGGCTCGCCTAGGGCATCATTTTGCTAGCAACTCCTGCAACCACACAACTCATAATTTCTACCATATGTATAGGCATGGATTCTAGGAACATTTCCCAAAAGGTGGTACAATTTATGCGGTGGGAAAGTGGTCTAGACTTCCATTTTCTCCAGGCTGCGTGGTTCAGACCAGCAACAGGCTGAGTTTAAACTATTTACAAATAACAAAGAAAAATGAATAGAAAAAGCTACCAAATGATGCACAAGCTTGTACACACCTATGCTACATCCTACAACAAGAAAAATAGCATATCTAATCCATTTAAGCACTGTTAATGAACAAAAACCAAAAAAATAATGGCAAAAATATTATTTTTCTTCAACTTCCAAAAACACAGTCCTTACAATGAACTTCCAACCATCCATAAAGGTCAAAGAAACCTTTAAATATGCTTCTCAAATAGTTGAGTTTCTTGGGTCGAGCCTTTAGATGACCTAAAGATGCAAAATATAAAACCCACTGTGTTTTCTAAACTTTGGCAATTTTTACAACTTATCCAAAATGAAGTTCTAAAACTACTTAACTCTTGTCAACCTCTTTCCAACAAATGAAAAACATCCCTTAGATCACCACTAAATGTTCTACATGACCTTATGAACAACACAACAAAATTTAGAACTTAATTCAAGACTTCTATAAACCTAGTATCTTCCCATGTGCTCCTGCACCAATCCTCTACTACAACTTCATCATCACTAGTATCTCCATCCATGTTCCATTCCTCTCCAGGTCATTTCCTCAATATGGTAAAGTACCATCATTGCTTGTGGGATGATCATTAGGGAAGACATGTGGAGGTCATACTCTCGCCCACCATCACTTATAGGATATAGTGGTGCCTACATCATCTAAGTTAGATGCTAGGGGTGCATCTTGGTCCTCATCATTTGAATCACTATAAATGTTTCCATCGATGGAAGGATGAAAAATGTCTCCTAGCCTTGCACCACTATGTGCGACTCTCAAGAATTTAGGTTGTGTCCTAGGTACTATCTGAATCTTTCTAAATTGATGCATGACTTGATCATAATAGAATGGCATCACAATGTAGTCATATCATCCAATAAACAATATATCAAGTGTTGCATCTTGGTCAGTTATTATGCAAGGTTTGGCCATTATGGTATAGTCCTGTATGGTCTCCATACTATGCCATCCTCAAGATAATCAAACCCGACTCTCCAGGGAAATAGATCTCTGCACCATCACATTTGTCTCAAAGTATAATTGTAGGATCATGTATAGTCGAGGGCTACTATTGTGGGGAAACTAGTCATTCTAGTACATGTGATATGATCAAAGGCCCACACCTAAATAAGTGTATAATGTACTATGTTGTGAAGCTATTGATAAATGAACCAACAAAGGTCATAATAAAGGTGAGCAAGAATTCTCTATACCCATGCATAAACTGTTTGATGTCACTCCATCTGCATATGGTATGCACAAGGCTTCCCTCAAGGTGTGTGCCTCATCTATCAAGTATAAGAGCTAATGCAACGATCATACAAATAATCCACTAAATCAAATTAACATGAGCATACATAAGCCACTGGATCTTGATGTGTGATCTGGAATCTCTACAATGGTAAGTGCAGTACTCAATATCACACCTCTTCTATTAGTGTGTGAGATCCTCATCAATGTGAATGGTCTCACCGTAAATAGATATTCTAAGAATATGATGGATGTCCTCCAATTTCATTATCATCTCCCTTGTTGGGATATAAAATGTGCAAGTATTTGCATCCCACCACTTAACTAGCACCATCATCATAGCATCATGATACCTAATGGGTGGCATGGGTTATATACAAAAAAAATTGGTCATACAAAGAGTATCCTCCTCCTCAGTCAATCGGGTAACCTACTCATAGAGAAGGGTAAATAGTTTTCCTCTTAAACACTGATGGACACATGATATATCCTAAAAGAATCAAAGGAAATAATCAGTAACATAGCAAAATTAGTTAACCAAATAGTTAAAAGAAAAGAAAAAATTTCCTTGGACATTGTGGCCAAAATGGAACAGAGTTTCGATTTTGGTACAGGGGGTCTAGGATAGGGTCACCATTCTAGGACATGGTCACAATTTTGGGATAGGGTCACCATTTTGGGACAAACTTGTCGTGATTTTGAAAAAAGCTAAAAAATAATGCAAAATATAAAGGAAAACCACAAGGAGAAGATACAAGGGACTCACATCTATTGTGATGGTGCCTCTTGCAACCTATACTCGCAAGACCTCTAGTCTTGCGGGTACATATGACTGTCGGTTCGTCATCTTCACTCCTTTGTAACAAGGTATCTCTCTCAATGGTTAATGTCAAAACGATGGTCAAAAACACGATTTTGCACTAACATATAGTAAAATTTATTAATATTACATTTCACCTAAACCATCATAATGTGGGATAGAGCACTCTATTTTCAATGTCATCTATTGTGTTGGAATTGTAGTTTCCCTTGATCTTATCTAATATTTATCGTTGTATGGTGTTGTGATCTCATAACCCTGTTGTAAGTATTTTCATCATAAAACCTTAAAATTCGATGAGGTTATATTGCTACCCTGATTCCACCTCCATAAAGTAAGTGAAATTAGGGGGTCATACATCTAACCTTGTGAATTTGGTCTTTGTAGAAGTTTGACATGTCTATCTCAAAGGATAAGATAATTTTGAATAGCTAAAAAATTTGTTTTACAAGATGCAGTTCCTAATGTTGTGGTTTTGTAGATAACTATGTAATGGGGGCTTCATTCTCCATGTTTATAAATGAACTATAATATCCATATGAGTATCCCTTTATGAAGAATGATTTACTTTCAATACTTTAGCTTGCATATACACGCAGAGTCATATGATTGCCAAAGTGGGGGCTAAATGTAATAGAAAATTGTACTCCCTTGTAGGTGATAGTACAATTTCACACTTAGTTTGGACCTATTTTAGTGACCTTGAATTTATGCATTCTAACCCTTTCTAAATATTCCCTAATTCCCTTTATTATGCATCACAAGGCCTATTTTTATTATTTTCTGACATTTAAACAAGCATTGAACAAATGCAACCTATCATTAAATTACCTTAAAAAAAGTACATCCTAAAAGTTTGGGTCGGAACTTATTCGCCCATGGGTGAATGTGTCCCCTTAGCCAGGACCCAAATTTTAATAGCTTCTTGGTGACATTTTAACATTCAAAATTCAAATTGTAATTGTCGGCTATTAGGATCTAATCTTCAAAAAATTAGAGAAATTCCTATAAAAGCCTAGTCATTTCACCATTTCAAACTAGAAGGAAAAATGAAAAAGAGAGAAGATTGAGGCAAGGACAATTCAAATTCTTCTAGAGTAACATTATTTGAAATTGCATGTCTTCAAGCCCATTTGCAAATCTGATCAAGTTTTGTCACATGATTGAAGGTCGATGCCAATAGAAGAGGATGATAGATTATAGGCTTGGGAGATTCATTTGGCCATTTTCCTTAACCTAATGAATTATTTCCTAATGTTATAATCTTAAAGCTTCATTCTACTAGTAGCCTATATAGTAAGGTATCATTGTGTTTAAGATTTATTTATGGTGTTTTGACTTCTCCCTAAGTGGATCTTGTCATTGTCATATAGGAATCATACTCTAATGCAATTGATTAGGGTTTCTTTGCATATTAGCTCTTAAAAACCTTAGAAACACATAATGTTAGAGCTCACACACTGTCTTTTGTTATATCTTTGTCTTTTTATCAAGGTTTAATTACCAAATCTAGGGTTTGACAAAGGTAAAACCCCATAAAACAAACAAACAATTTATTTTCGTAGATTTATTATAGGTTTAGATTTGAAGATAAATATTTGTAGGTATAGGAATAGAGAGCAGATAAAGGGTTATAACATCATATTTTGAAGTTTTGGAAAGGATCACAAAGACCCATTCACCTAGGGGAAAACTAGTCCCTTGACACATGCAAGAATCAACTTTTGGTGATAGATACATGCCCTCTAATATCTCCCAAATCTTTCTACAAAGTGTTGTTACAGTTTGTTTATCTTCAAGAATCTGCATTTTACATATATTAGGTCATATAGCTCAATTAGTTTTATCATTTCAAATCATTTTTGGATCATTCTTAATCATCCTAAGGCCTTAAAGAATCCACCAACCTAGGTCTAATTGACTCACCATTGAGGTTGAAAGTCAGTCTCTTGGCTTTGTGGTTAGTATTCTAATGAAATATTGGAAAAGGCCTCTTAAATCCTAGGTTCTTTGCATTTAGGACCTACGACCCCTTTTCCTAAATTTCAGATACATTGTTCTTTTATCAAATGCAAGGTTAACTTGGATAAAGGAAAATATAGAAAATTAGAGGCCTTGTGGTTAGACCCTTATGTGATTGAGAATTAGTGTGGATAAGGCACATTTTATTTGAAGAAAATTGGTGGAGACCTCTTAAAATAACACATTCATAGACATTACTTAAAGCATTATTTGACTTAGAAAAAAATAAGCTCCAATTCTCTACATAAATTTCTCTTTCCTTTTGTATTTTTCTTCAACATCTAAGAATATTGCATGCTCAAGGTACATAGTGATGTTTGATTCTATTTTATGATGTTTCCTTCCTTTTTATCTTGTGCATGTTATGATTGGAAATTTTTGTATTCCATCGTCTATTCCCTTGAATTTGGTTGTGCCTACCAAACCCATCTAAGCAATAATTCCCTTGTTATTTGGTTATAAGAAAATCACGTTAGAACCTAAAACTAATTAAGAGGTAAGATTTAATCCCATTTTATTTGTGGCTAAGAGATTGCTAGTGCAACCTGATGTATTATTCATTTTGACATAAAATATGAGCATTTCCTAAGCCTTGATGTTCTTTGTAATTGTGCAATTTTCCATGTTGTGTTCCAAGCCCATTTGATTTTTATGGTAGATATAATTGATTTTAAGCTAATTACTATCATTTTATATGCCAAATAGCCTAGTCAGCATTTTACATCCAAATTCTTAATCAATATCATGTTTAATCTCTATCTTGTAAATTCATGCGAGATGAAACATTTGAAATCCACTATCCATCTTAAAATCTGAGTGATGCTTGTGCGTACCAAACCCATCCATGTGTCTCCTTTTAGATTATGTTTGTGTGTTACTAACTCCATAATTTTCCCTTATATATCAAATGCCTAGTGAACTATGTTTTACAAGGTCCCTCATGTCCGGGGAACCGTATCAGTTGAACTTTCAAAAGTGGGTGTATTTATTAAATCTACTCGAGCGAAAAGCTCGCTGCTACTATTTTAAATCCGTCGCTTACATCCTTCCACATGTTCATGGTAAAGAGTCACGTTTCTGACCTTACCAACTTCAAAGTCTGAATAAACTGAATTTCTACGAGAGGCTTGCATGTGAGGTATTCATGTTTCAATTCGGGTGTAAACGCAGATTTGTGTCTCCTTATCTATTCATATTGGTAAGTTGCTTCAAATTTGAAAAGTCAAAGCTAGAAGGTTTTGGTTGGTAGACTGGAGAACTTTGTATTATGAATAGCATTTGCAGTCTTACATCTGATGTTTTCATATTTAAAGTTAAGAGTAATTGGTAGACCCAGTCTCCCCTCTGTTTTCTAGTACAGTGGTGATTTGACATCCACATTAGTAGACCGAGGAGTTTCTTCCATTTCAGTTTGGCGAGGTTTACAAATCCAAAAGACTATTTTTATGTTTAAGTGACATCATTATGGATAGGACCGTAGGACTTTTCATCAATATTCAAAGTTTCACTTGGTATCTCAGTATCCTTGTGTTGGCAAACTTGGCTGTCTCGGTGAAATTAAATTGAGTAATTAGCATGAGTCCAAAAATCCTTGTATTTCATATTTTTTATGACTATTAAAATGTGCGACTTGAGCAAAGTATAGTCCAAAAAATGGACTCTCACATCCAAGCTTCCAACTATTCGAAGTATGATGGATCTTTAGATTAGTTTTTTACGTTATTACTATATAAATTGAGCACAGATTTCGTGATCTAAATCTGAAAATGTCAATAGAAACTTGGACAATGACAAGCTGGATATTTAATTGCTGAGTTGTATTATGACATTGGCTTGCACATTCTCTCTTGGCAGTCGACTTCAGTTTAGTGATGACACTATTGGAATTGATTCACAGAATAATTGAGTTGGTAGAGATGAACCATAACCAAGGTCCTGCAGAGCTCGAAGCCATATAATTTCACTGGTAGTTGATGCCATCGCTCTATATTCTGCTTCAGCACTTGAACGAGCAACAACACTTTGTTTTTTACTTTTCCATGTGACCAAGTTACCTCCAACAAAGGTACAATATCCAGTTGTAGACCTTCGATCAATGGGAGAGCCTGCCCAATCAGCATCAGTATAGACAGTAATAGAATTATGACCAGTCTTACGCATCCATATACCTCTGCCTGGGGACCCTTTCAGATACTGTAAAATTCTGGTGACGGCCTGCATATGTTGAGCCTTGGGAGCATGCATGAAACGACTTACCAAACTCACTGCATAAGAAAGGTCAGGTCGAGTAATGGTTAAATAGATTAACCTACCGACCAACCTTTGAAACTGACCAATATCAGATCAATACCAGTATTTTCCTCCACTATCTGTTGGCGTATCTGATGGTTTGATTCCAAATTTACCTGTTTCTTGTAACAAATCCAACACATACTTTCGTTGATTAAGAAAGATGCCATTTTTTGAGTAGGCAACTTCTAATCCTAGAAAATACTTCAAAGTTCCCAAATCTTTAATGGCAAATCTATTGTGTAGCAGAATTTTTAGCTTAGAAATTGCAAGTAATGACTCATCAACATCAGCACAACAACAATACCGGACTTCTTTTAACAAACAGAGAAGGATCTGCATTAAGTTCAGCATAAGGACAGAACTAAGCTGCATACCAGGCCCGTGGAGATTGTCCCTAATGTTTTGTTTGTTATTTCAAGGAAGGGCACATGGACCTAGAAATGGGCGCATGACTTGTTTATGGTTGCACATTTTGCACAAGGGCGTGCTTCATGGTGTCTGTGTAGGTGGCATTGGAATTCCTTTTCTTTATAGTAGGAGACTAATGTTTTCGAAAGTAAATTTATTTGGCATTGGGAACCGAGCGCAGAATATAATGTGATGTTAATCCAAAGTTTCATTTTTCATTTATTTTGTTGGAAAAAAAATTACTTTTATCTTCGTCTACATTGGCTGCCTAATTTCCTAGGAGTTTGAGCAATAATTTTAAACAAGTTGTCTCATCGACAGAGGGCAAAGTATTATGAATGTTTTGTTTGTTATTTCAAGGAAGGGCACATGGATAGAATGGGCGCATGACTTGTTTATGGTTGCACATTTTGCACAGGGCGTGCTTCATGGTGTCTGTGTAGATTGGTGGCATTGTTGAAAGTAGGTCATGTGACACATTGATCTTGAACACTTCTTGGATTGAGACCGATTTCCATAAGGAAGAGAAACAAGGACAAGTTTTTTACTCAACTTGCTATTCGTCTCTAGTGTTTCACTTAGTTGTCTTTGTCCATTGTCTTCTGTCCAGGTAAGGACTCCAACCTGTGACTTGAATCGGAGCAATGTATGTCATATTCGATCAAGTTTTCGGTTTTATTGGTTTAGATCGAGAATTGTAGGTGATTTTCCAAGTATTATTGAACAAGAATAAATTTTGTTCTCTGTTTCATTTTTTCTAGGTAGGTTATGGTTTTAATTGTGGTGTTATTGGTGATATTTTTGAATTTTATTGAAGCATAAATTTTCCCTAACTTGGTTGAATCGAGGATTATTGTTTATTTATGTTGTTATTTTGAAATAGTTTTATGTATGGATGGATGAGGTTTGAAGATTTGTGCATTATTTCGGGTAGCTAGGGTTTCAATTGTGATTTTTTGGTGATGTTTTCTGAAATTAGGAGGATATGCTTTCAAACTTGTGTTTTTGCGATTTATGTATTTTAATTCTATTCTAGTGGTTGCATTTTGTGGATTTGATTGTGGAGGTGATGCTAAATTGTACAGGTTTATGAAGAATTGGCTATGTCGACTTGTTTTGATTCTTTTAATGCCAATTTATGTTCTTTGATCATTTTGTTGTTGATTGCATTTTGTGTATTCTTGCCTGAAGCTTGTTTTAACTTAGATTTTAGTTCAATTTTGGGGAGTTTATTTTGTTGTTCACTAATATGCCTTTGCAAGGCATGTTCTGTGGTTTGATTTTTTTTTGGTTGGTATCTCTTAATCGAAATCATGGGCTGGCTTCAATGTGTTGTGTTACAAGTTTGAACTAAATTATTTGGATTGCTAAACCTTAGTCAAACTGTAGTGTACATGTTTATTGAATTGTAGCCTGGCTATAAGCACTATAAGTAATGGGTTGCCTTATTTTAGTGATTAGGATTTGTAAATGGGTTACATTCCTATGAGGGCCCTCCATTACTATAATGCCACATCTCGTGGATTGTCAAATGGTTTTGCATTATCCTTGCGAATGTTGAAGTTTTCAAACTTCAAAGAAGGTTCTTTGTTTGTTTAGCTTGATTTGTTGTAATAGATTTTACTTTAGCCTCATTATTATGTGTGATTAATTGCAAACATTAATAATAAAAAGTCAATTTCAGTTTGTGTGTATGATCTTCATTCAACTTAAGTGTTGCTACTGTGTTTTTGCCAAAACAATTTGTGGGTATGATAGTCAGAGTGTCTAATCACACAAATCATTTTTCCATGTTGTTGTGCAGTAAAAAATGAGATTAATGGTTGAATATGAGAGTGAAGAAAGTCTTCCAACAAATTATTATTTACAACGGTCTCAACATCTTTTCTTAGTTGTTATAGCAGAAATTGATTTGGTTAAAACCTTCACAGGAAAATAGCTCACTACCTTGTTTATGCTTCCACATTTTGCATATTAGTGGAGATTTTCCATGGTAAGTTTGTGGTTTTCTAGCGTGTATGTGTGTTTGGAATATTTCCTAAGTTTAATTTTCTTAATCACATACCTTTCAAAGGACTAAAAATAGTTTTAAAACAAAGCATAAATTTTTTTTGGTGATCTGTAATTCACAAAGCACAATTTTGTGGCAAATTATGCACCATTTTAATACCAAAGTAAGACAAACTCAGGGGGATTCAAGTGGAAAGCACAATTGTATGATAGTGAAAGGTCTTCAAATGGAGAAGGTTTAGTCCCATCGAATCCAGAGAAAGTAGGCTAACGTCAGATGTAATTGGGGGATGCTTTTAACAACTTTGAAACTTGAAAATATCTATTGTTGTAGAGTCCATTTCATCTTCATGCCTATGCCTACAAATGGGCTTGAACAAACACAGGTCCTTTTCTAATTTTTTTAAACCAATGATTACTTTTTATCATTATCTAAAGCAACTTTTTATTTTTGGTTTTCTCAAAATCATGTATCACTCTATTTTTTAATTTCCCCAAACTCATGTATCTTATGTTTGCTTTTTGGCAGGTGATTGTGACAACCTTAGAATTTATGCATTTCCTTGAGCCTTCAGATATAGTTGGACATATGAAGTGGAATTTTGAGTCAATCATTTGACCATTTTAGGTTTGTAAATAAATTATATCAACCTTTTTTCCAAGATGAGAAATACTACTGTAAGAATAGTGGCAGTGAGATAATGGATTGTGTAATTATTTTGTAGAAGAATTAATTAACTGGTTTTGAAATCTCGGTAGGAGAAGTGATAGTCATTACCTTCTTTGTACATCACTATAGGTATTATAATGTGTTCTCTTTTCTGATGTTAAAGTTTTCTCCCATTTTCTATGCTTAGTGCCCCCAATATTAGCTCCTCTCCTTGTTCTTATTTTTTCGAATCTATGTACTTAATGGGCCATGGTGGCATTTGAATGGTAATCAGGTGGACTTTATTTATTCATGTTATTGCAATTAGAACATGATTTTGGGGTGGTGTGTTACAGTTGCTGGGAATAATAATCTACTTTTCAATGTTCATATCCATTCTTTTTTAAGGAATCATATGGTCTAGTAGTCATATTGTATCTTTTGAGAAATTCGCCTATTTACAGTAATTCTGTTTGAGTGAATTTCGGTTACATTGCAATATATTGAGACTGCATCAAATTTCATGTGGTACATCCTTGCATTTTCTAATATTAACCACTTATGGAAATTATCCGAACCATAAAAGATATGGGGTTAAAATGCTTGTTACGTATTTTTCGTCTTTGAGCTCAAATCAACAAACCTTGTATCATTCTTTTCTTAGTATAAGTTTTGTTTGTGGTTAATTATGTATTCTAGCAATGATCCGAGTGTTATGGTTATAGGTAGTAACCCAACCTAATTCATTACAATTTTGAAATGCTATGATACTATGCATTTAATATGATATGATGTAATTCACATTTGACTATCCTGAGTTGTATAATTAATGATTTAGACAAGACTCAACATAAATGACTATCAAAATCGTGTCACAAAATCACCTTTAATAGGCATATCAAATAAGTTTTTGAATGTTACTTATGAATATTCAAGGATACATAAGGTTCATCAAGTATGAAAATGGTTCTTTTGAACTCAACCTAATTATGAAATTTTGTTTTACCCAAATTTTCTTGCTTCACAAGTTTGTGTTATAGTATTTATTTTCTCATTTAAGTCTGCTTTCTTTAACTTCTAATGATAAGATACTTAGAGTCTAGAGGTAATTGCAATTAGGTTATGTGTAGGGGGTGAAGAATCAAAACTATTTTTCATTCACATTCTCCATCTTTATGATTTTTTATTTGCAACATAAAGGATAGTCATGTTTGATGAAATTCAAACCCAAAATCTAACTAAATTTAAATTCTATGCTCCAACCATCTGAGAACATAGTTAACATTTCTCCAAAACCAGATAGAGGACATGCTAAGAAGTGAATTAGTTTCATTTTTTTTCAAACTAATTTATTCTCTCTGGGTTTTAGTTTTTCACAATGTAATCTCTGCATTTTCTTTCTTTTTCCCTAGTTTTTAAATAATAAATTGAGTTCCAAAGGTTAAAGCATATTTATATTTGAGTTTCTCAGGCTTACTCTTTTTCTTTGTATACACCAGAGAAGTTTCCTTGATTTTCTATAATTCACTGGAATTCATTGATTTGTGTTTGATTTGAGAGTAAACATGGCCAACGAACTTCTAAGTGTTTAGCCAGAGGATCTCAAGTTTGTATGTAAGTAGAAACCACGTATGTTTTCTGGACATTTTCATCTATATGAAGTTCACATTTGAAATTAGACCATGGCTCATCTACCTATGGACAAATTCTCAGTTTGGTTAATTAAAGTAAATATGGTTAAGTTGGGTGAGGGTGCTATATATCAGTTTGGTATGTTTAAATGGTCAAGTTACATTGAAAATTTAACTATAGCTTCTCTAATGATGGACAATTTCTCCGTTTGGTTAATTTTAGTAAATGCGATTGGAAAAAGAAGCGGAGGAGCACCTCTATTCACATCAAGGAGAATTGGAAGTAGAATCCATTATACATAATGCTTTTATTTGGCTAAAATAGAGACAAAGCTCTTCTAGTTCATAAGGAATTAAGTATCTCTAGTATCTACCAATAGCACCAACTCCAAAATACTCATAACATTGTTCACCCTAAAACCAAACCTACTTAAGGCAAGGACTCCAACTCACACAGAGCACTTGTTTTATTTTTAGTTTTTTATAAGTTTAGGGTAGTATTAAAAATGACATATAATGTTCTCAAGAATGATAGGTTTAGATTAAATGTAATTTTTTTTATGGTGATTACATGGTCTTTTAAATCTTACTACAAATATCAAGTGTTGTTCACATATACATCGAAGATGATATATATGTACAAGTCAACAACAACTACTATAATCCCAATGGTTTCAATATATTTTAACAAGTAAATGGTGCCAATAATACATTTGAACATAATAAAGAGGTATGGGCATGTAGAATAGTTGCAAGTGACATGGTTTCTCCTTGTTAATCCATATATACAATTGTTAACTTATTGTCAACCCTATTGATTTATCTAGCTTGTGTGTTGTGCAAGTGCACCCACGTGGGTTCAATTTACCTAAATTCAACAATGGATTTTTCAAATTATTTGTATTTTCATATAAAAATATAATGTATTTATTATTCAAGGCAATAATTCCCTTGTTATTTGGTTTTAAGAAAATCATGTTAGAGCCTAAAACTAATTAATATGTAAGATTAAATCCCATTTTCTTTGTGGTTGAGAGATTGCTAGTGCAACATGATGTATTATTCTATTTTGGCACAAAATATGAGCTTTTCCCAAACCTTGATGTTCTTTGTAGTTGTGCAATTTTCCATGTTATGTTCCAAGCCCATTTGTATTCAAGATTTATGGTAGAAATAATTGATATTAAGATAATTACTAGATTTTCTCCCAATAATAAAGGGTTTATTATGTATTCAAAATATATTGGTGGTATAGGGGTGTCATGATCAATATGTGTACACAAAAATTCATTTAACTAAATTAATTGTGTATAAAAATCATCTCTTAAGAAGTCATTCCAAGAGTAAATTGATTTTTAGTAATAAGATGAAAATCTAATAGGTTTCCACATGTCTAAGTTTCAGTGATGTTAGGGAAACTCTATGGCTTATATATGCAGTTTTGATAGAGAAAAGGTTATTATTGCTAGTTTTTTTTGTCTACAGGAGAACTCTTTGGTTGTTGTTAATTTAATTAGATTTTTTAGGTGTCAAACATTATTTCAAACTATATTTTTTATTATTTTCTGTGTATTTCAAATCTTTAAGGAGATACCTAACTAAATAAAGTCTTCTTGTAATTTGGGTTTCTCCTTGAGTATTATGCTTGTTTTAGGAAACTCTTGTTGTTTTTAATATTACATTTGCTAGAATGACATTGTAATCAACTAGTTAACTTTGATAGAAGTTATAATTTCCTCTAGGATTTCTTAAGGCATCTTCTTGTTGCAATACATGGAGCATTTGTGTTGATCCATGGATTTTTAAAACATCCCTCATTTTTAAGATTTTATAATATATCTTTGCACTACACAAGTTTATAAGCATACAATAGAGCTTATGTGATTCATCTCCATTCTTAGTTTCTATATCTATCATTGAATTAGATTTATCTTTGGAATAAAGATACATGTTTGTACATGTTATGGGATTGAAAACTTAAATTTTACACTTAATATGGATTAAGACACCAATATTCTTGCAACCTTATTTTCCACTATACCACTTCAAAAAAAATAAATAATAAAGCTTCTTAACATTCATTTGCTTGTTACTTATTTATCAATTTGCATAATCTAGCATAAATGAATTTTACAATATCAAGGTTATGCCATGTTGTTTGTTTGGTTTTTCATGTATGAAGGATATTGTCACACTACATAAATATTTGAGCATCTTAATTAGTTTCATTGCTTAAATGTATATGACACATGGTATATGTTGAAAGAGGTTCTTAAGTCCTTGATCAACAAATTTGCAAAATGAAGTTTAGTGAAACATTTATAAGAATTTCATGGATTGAGGTTGGGTTTGTTTTCAATCACACTTGTTGTCATTTTATTTATGTTTTTTTTTAGAAACCTTAGGGTTGCCCTCTTGGGCCTAGAATAACCTAAACTAAAGAAGGGTTACTTTGTCTTAAAAGTAGACTCTCAACTATGCTTTTCCAAATCATGAGTTTCAACTTATTATTCTTAATTTGACATTTATTTCCCTTAGCATTTAACTCTACACATCATAATTTTTGGAAAATAGCTTAGATGTACAAGTAATGTGTACATAAAAAAATTTCAAAACATTGAAGTAAGTTGGAGGATACATGTCATGTTGATTGAATTTGATATACAACTTGTTCTTGAAATGTATGAATATTAGTATTCTAATAAAAATTATTATATGTAGGTTTAGCTCATTAATGTCTTCTTTGTTGGAATACCAACCAACATAAAAAGTACTCATAGATTTCGTATTATTTTTTTGTCTAGCTATTCATGTTTTAATTTTTTTTAATACAATGATTTATATTACATAATATTTATTAAACTAATTATATTAGAAACTTATATTTTCCAAATATTATATATACTATTTATTTAAAACTATAATATATTAAAAATTTATAAATTACATATTAATAAAAAATTATTTATCTAAAATACTATACCAAATAATATTTTTTACTATTACAGTTTTTGACTTTTATAATCTGCCCTTGTGATAAAGCTACAAACTTTTTTTATATTTACTGAAACTAGAAATAATTGTTGACACTATATAATAAACATAGTTTTTTTTTGTATTAAACAAAGCAAGATTACAGAGAATTACCAACTAGTAGCTGAAGAATACTACAATACAATGAGCCAACATAAAACCATGACCCCACATAACAAGAGACCAAAACATGAGCTAAGACACTCTACATAAGTTCAAATTACAACTGTTATGCAGAAAATTATAAAAGGCCAACATATGGTCATGACTGGACGAAACAAGAGGCTAATACTTAAGCTGAAACACTCTACATAAGTTCATCTTGCAGCTGTTCTAAAGTTAATTAGCCCGATCCTAAATTTGCTGAAATTGAACCATAACCATTACATTTTTCTTTGACAATTCTTGAAGCTGTGAACACAGTTCACAACATAATAAACATAGTTGTGGTATTTAAATTGCAACATTGAATAAATATGCTTCGACCTTGATCAGCCATAACAGAATACGATATTTTAAAGTCTCATGCTAAAATAATCCTTTAGAACATCATAACAGAAACTTATGCTCTTAAGATCACATGAAGAAATGTAATACCACCTCAAAACAAATAGAAACGCACAGATTCATTATTCCTTGTAATATGTACCATCTATTCCATGCGATAGAAGATCAAACTGCACCACAGAACGCAACCATTACCATTATATACTGTCAAGATAAATAGACCTTCTTATAACTTGTGGCGCATAGAGTGAATCCAATGCTAGGCAACATAATTTAATACACAATCTCTCTCAATTAAACATGATGGATCCCTCTATAATCATTTCAGCTTTACTTTATCTTTTATTGGCATGGCTTTATTTTCTATAGCATTGAAGGAAACATACCATGGAACAATAGTTTGCTTATAAGACAATACAAATAGAGCATCCTCTAATGGAGCTGAAGAACATCAGCGGACAACTACGTCGTCCATAATCAATCTGTAGAGCGGGGGATAACTGCTTCTGACATAGGCATTGATGGACTCTACAAACCGGCGGACACACACCTTACTAGTTTTACGATCATAAGATTTTAGTGAACATGATTTGTGCTTTGCCATGTAAAAAACAAATATGAGTAGTTTTATGGCCTCCTCGCTGGTACACTCAACATCAACAGATGTTGTATCGAAAGCATTGGCTATTAACGACTTATAATGCTCCTCCTTTCCACAGGAAGAAGCAAATCTGAAGGGCTTTGTATCATTCTCCCGGCTACAATCATCATCATCAGGTACAATATAAATATCATGGGATTTTAATGACTCCTGCGATGTAACACGACCGGCTTTTAACGAACATATTTGAGTAGTGTTGTCGAAGATCCACTCTACATAAACTGAGAACCGTTTTGAATTACATTTTAAGTCGCATTTAGAGTCACATTTGAACAAAAAGGGTCCAACTTTAGGCCAAATCTCATGTACCGATTCTACCGGAGGTTTAACCAAGGGTTCAAAGTCAACGTAGGGTTCAGGCTGAGCTTTTGCACCTCCAGTAAGAAGAGCGCGTATATTGCCCCGGTCAGCCATGATTACAAGGTTTGCCAAGGACTCACAGTCACTCAAGGTTTCAAGGTGGGCTTTTGCACCTTCACCAACAAGCACACGTATCCGGTCCCTGCCAGCCAAGGATTCACAATCAGCTAAGGATTCAGAGTGAACTTTTGAACCTGCAGCAACAAGCGCGACTACACTTCCGCTCACAATCTTAGATTTCAAGTCGTTACTAGGCTTCAAATTCTCCACCCAGTTCCCCCAAGAATACGCCCACCTCCTCGTTGCCAAAGGCAGTAGGTCAAACAGCAACTGTACTGATCTGCACAAAATTGTATTGATAAAGACATCTATACGCAGCCTCACTGTTGTGCTGAACCCCATGATCGCTGATATAAAAGTTAGCAATGCAGGAATGAGCCAATAAATCTGGTTTTGAGTTCTTAGGAACAGAGCCACGAAGTTTAAAGTCTTCATCAACTTATCCTCCGACTTTAATAAGTTGACTGGCAGAAAGTAATCCTGGTCCAGACGAATAACCGTGCGGTTATCCAATATCACGGAATCCAGCACTTCTTCAAACTTCATGATATCGCCCGTGACCACTTCTTCCCATATTTCCTTTTGGTCTTTCACAAACACCGTCTTTGAAGCCACTTTTTCAATGTACTTCACAGTTTCCCACATTTTATCTGTGATGTAGTATGCAGGCCCATTCATTAACTTCTTCTCTCCTTCCTTTCGCTCCAATTCAAACTTTAATTGCATCTTGTCTCCTTCCATTCGCTCTAGTACAAACTTCTTGCCCAGGTAGACCACTGAGACTGGCTTATCAATCCCAGCTTTCTCTTCTTTCTTAGGTTTTGTAGGATCCTTCTGCTTTTTCACTTTCGACCCTGCTGTGGTGGCATGAGAGATCACTTTTTTGAAAACTCGACCTTGGAATCCCTGGAGCTGTTTGTAATCTGTGTAAGGGAAATAGAAGCAGTGGAGGAAGTAGGCAAGGGTGCAATGTATGACCGCCCAAAGAGGCGTCGACTTCATGATCTGAAAAAGTCCAAGGCTAAGTTGCAATGGCAGCAACACCCTCTCAACAGCTTCCTTCAAATCTGCCATAGATTGCACAACAATGAGCCACAAAGACAAGCCTCTCCTCGAAAAGTATTTTCTTCGATCTTTTCCCCTTTCCCCTTATCCCATAAAAACTTGCCACATGACACGGGCAGACTGGCTAAGTCTTTCTTTTCTCCTTCCCACTAAAAATATAGAGCGACTTATTGATCTTTATTATTCTTTCCTTTTCTTCCTTTTGTTACATTTTTGACCAAGATTTCCCAGATTACCTATATTGTCAAGTCAGGATAGCAAATGTTAATGTAAATTTGATTTCTCCAAAGAATAATATTAAAAAAATCTCATTAAATTAGTGATTCTAGTGTTTAATTCTTTTACTTTTAAAATGTGATATAAAATGTTATTGCATAGGAAGCTATTTTAACCTTCTACAAACATGATATAGATAATAAGCCTTAGCTTCCTCTAGCCCAAACTTTTCTTTTATGATATCTTTTTCTTCTTTCTTTTCACCATCTTTATCTCATGTTCAATTATTTTTATTTTTTCTTTAATTTTCTCATCTTTCTCTTTCTCTTTCTTTTAAAATATTATTGTGTTGAAATTGTATATTTGTTGATTTTTTATTAAAATAATAATATTATTAAAAATTATAAATATTTTGTTTAATATTTTATTTTTAATTTTTATCATACCTATACATATGTATATATAAAATAGATAATGTATTTTGAAATATAATTATTGATTAAATTTTAATAATATATTATTAAAATATATATATATATTTAATAAAAGCATGTGAATAATAATTTGACATGATTATTATGAGATAAATGATTTCAGTTTACATATAAAAATCAAAGTCTTTATATAAAAGAAACATTTGATTAAAAATTGTAAAGGTTGGAAAAGATGTAACTTAAAAGAAGAAAAGTGAATAAAACAAGAAAATAAATACAAATACATATCTTTCTAATAATAACGTAGAAATTGAAACGATAATATAGTATGCACATATGAAAAAACTTAAACTAAAAAGGTGCTCTTTCCACTAAATTTAGTTGTGTGCACAAATAACCCAAAGTTCACCATTCAAACTCTCATAAAGATCTCAATATCATAAATGTAAGAATGATTGATGCAAAAAGAATTTACAAGAAAAATAATAATCTATTATTTTATAGAGAGAAAAACACATTAATTATAAAAATAAACTATATTCATCTCATTAAAAACTAACAAATGTTGTTTCTCATAAAATTATAATACACTCTCTCAAATAATTAAAAAAAACATAAAAGTTTTTTTTATCAAGAGAAAAATTGTAACCTTTCAAAGGCTTAGAGAGAAACCTTTTTCATTCATTTTTATTTTTGTAGCCTCAATAATTGTGTAAATTCCTAAACCCTTCTAAACAAGAAAAGTGGGGACACTCCCACCCTTAATGAAGGAGATAAGAGCATCCAATTGAGGTCTTCAATTATCCAACATTATTCTTTTCAACAATCCATAAGAATTCAATGGATTAGCTTAGCACAAGATCAACCAAGGTATCAATCCAATTAGCAAATTTAGTACAATATTTCTATTTAATAAATTGACTTCAGTCATCTACTTCCTCTCTTTCCTGCCTTTCTCAATCAATAGGGAATGTGGAGTCCTCTCCCTTATTTTTATAGTAATTCAAATATTTCTTTATGGGGGTTTCATATTATAGTGCAATAACAATTGATTTCAAGAGGGTTAGATCATAAATATTTAGATAAGTGTCTATTAACACTAAATTGATGGTAGGAGGGATATAGATTGAGTATGTCACCATCGATTATATACATGATACAATTGATCATCCATCTATTATATCAAATGCATAAAGGAATGTTATTGCTTGCCTACTATTTCTATTAATCTGTAGCATGTTATAACATCAATAGATAATTCTAGAGGAACAAGGTCAATGGGAGAATAAAGCATGAGAACTAGTTCTACTTAAATGATCATATCATTTAGTGGGTTGTGGTCCACCAAACAAGTCAATTTTAATTTTGTGAATTCATTGTATATATTTTAAATTTTAATATTTTGAATCACATTCAATAATTCATCAGAAAAAAGTTAAAAGAATGAATAGACACAATTGAATGACTGACAGATAAGTCTCTGCTCAATTAAATATAAAGAAAATGGCACTGATGGGTTAGATTTGACGCTTCGTGTTTGCTGTCAAAGTAAAATTGGGTAAAGATATTTTAGCTCTGAAATTTGTGGAATTAACCACGCTTTTCGTTGCATTCGTATCATTTAATTACTTCGTGGAATTACCCAGCATAGTGAACAGATGTTGCTTGCCTTGAACAATGTGAGTGTGAAACATCACAATACAATTGGTGTGTCGAATAATTTTCAATAATTTCCACTCTTTCTCTATTTCGATTCCATTTCCATCGCATTTAACTTTGTTTTTTAAGAACGTCTGTGTTTAATTTTGTACTAAATTAAAATGAAATGGCCATATTTTTTTAAATAGAAGCTTACGCTATGCGTATAAAGGATTCGTTTTATCAATTTAAAATATTTTTAGTTCAAGTTCTATTAATACATGTCAATTGTTCAAATTTAAATTTTATTTTTGTATTTCTCAATTCAAATCTATTTTCATATTCTAGTTATTAAAATTTCAAAACTTATTTTAATTTAAAACTTATTAATATTTATTTATTATCAATGATTTTTCAAAGTTTGATCATTTTTTATTCTTAAAATTTTAAGAGTTTTTGATATATTAGGGAAGAGGGGTCAATAATTGGGTGAGATTTGATTGTTGGTATAGTATTTGTGGTTATAAAATTTAGTCTTGCAACATATTCATGCTATACATTGTCAATTATTAATACACATATAAATCAAAACATATCCAATGTTGGTCAAGATAGACCCATACATAAATACATGTGAACCTATGAATGATATATAAAAAATCATAAATACATTCATTAACAAGTGAAATATATGTATTTTGTTTCATATAAAATATCATAATTATCCACTATAAGTGTGCCATTTATAAAATAAGGTGCTCATTTAAATAAGTATTGTTGTCATAATGAAAAATACTATTATTATGTGTACAACTATTGGGTGGCAATGTATATGCATTGAAGTACTTCATATTAATAATTTTTACTATCACAAATATAAAAGATGAGCACAATAAATACCTTGTATTTGCCCATGAAATGTGAAGGATTGCCAAAACAATTTATAATCATTTAAAATTGAATATAGATAAATTATATTTTAAATAATAATGTGTTGTTTTTATAACAATAAATACTTTTTTGTGTTCAACTATTGGTTAATTTGTGTTGGATATAAAGGTTAGACATAACAACATTTATGCTAACCAAAATCTATTGAGATTATTTAGGTTGCATATAAGTTATATTTACAATAATAATATGATATTGTTCTAACAACAAAAAATATTTTTTTGTTTGACTACTAGGGATACCATGATTAAGTTTTGGTCAAATATTTAAAAAGTCAATTTTAGGACACTTCTCACTAGATGTGCTAATGTGGCAAGTTATGTGATGAGTCACACCTCCAAACCTTAGTTGTAGATAGGGGCAAGTGCATGGAAATGGTTTACAAAAAAGTGGCCAAATAGCCAATTTTCTATATAACATGCTCATTTTATGTTGAAAATCACATAACATGAT